>JACXGM010000324.1:6406-78280 GCA_016801145.1 Umbra pygmaea
ACAGGATATGCCATTTAAGCATGCCCTATACAGGATATGCCATTTAAGCATGCCCTATACAGGATATGCCATTTCAGTTTCTGTTCAGTGTTCTTGGGTTTCTTGATGATGCTTTAAATACAATGTATTTTTATTGTTATTGATATATGTCAATTATGAATATTCTTATTTATAATAACAATTATAAATGAAACTTCCCAAAGACTACTGTCTAAATGATTCAAGCTTAAGGCTTACCTAATGGTTTGGGAAGTCAAACAGCTGCAAATTTTTCATACACTGCTCAAAATAATAAAGGGAACACTAAGATAACACATCCTAGATCTGAATGAATGAACTAATCGTATGAAATACTTTCATCTTTAAATAGTTGAATGTGCTGACAATAAAATCACACAAAAATGATCAATGGAAATCAAATGCATCATCCAATGGAGGTCTGGATATGGAGTCACACTCAAAATATAAGTGGTAAACCACACTACAGGCTGATCCAACTTTGATGTAATGTCCTTAAAACAAGTCAAAATGAGGCTCAGTAGTTTGTGTGGCCTCCACGCGCCCGTATGAACTCTCTACAATGCCTGGGCATGCTCCTGATGCTCCCAGACCTGGAATAAAGCATCCGCAAACTCCTGAACAGTCTGTGGTTCAACGTGGCTGTGGTGAAAACCTACTATTTGGCCACCCCTAACCAATGCTCACAAGCAGAAACGGTTACAGTGGGCCCAGAAATACATGAAGACTAATATGCAAACAGTCTTGTTTTTCTGATGAGTGCTGTGCAACCCTGGATGATCCAGATGGATGGAGTAGTGGATGGATGGTGGATGGCCACCATGTCCCAATAAGGCTACGACATCAGCAAGGAGGTGGCGGAGTCATGTTTTGGGCCGGAATCATAGGGAGAGAGCTGGTAGGCCCATTTAAGGTCCCTGAAGGTGTGAAAATGACCTCAGCAAAGTATCTAGTTTCTGACTGACCACTTTCTTCCATGGTACAAAAAGAAGATCCATGCCTTCCGTAGCAAAATCATCTTCATGCATGACAATCTCATGCTGCAAAGAATACTTCTATGTCATTGGCTGCTATGGGCATAAAAGGAGAAACTCATGGTGTGGCCCCCATCTTACCCTGACCTCAACCCTATTGAGAACCTTTCAAGCATCCTGAAGCAAAAGATTTATGAGGATGTGAGGCAGTTCGCATCCAAACAGCAGCTCTGGGAGGCTATTCTGACAATCCTGCAAAGACATTCAAGCAGAAACTCTCCATAAACTCACAAATTCGATGGATGCAAGAATTGTGAAGGTGATATCAAAGAAGGGGTCCTATGATAACATGTTAACATGCCCTGTTAAGGTGTGTTTGATTGAAATAGCTTTTGATTTCAGTAAATATGACCTCCTAATGCTGCAAATTCTACAAATTACCATTTTCAGTTCTTTACCACCGTTTAAAAATGTTTTCAAACTCTGTTGTGCATAATAATTCGAAACTGTGCATTTTGAGTTTTTTTTAAATATTGTTTCCATTAGATCATATGTTCAATGAATTTCGACTTATACACTAACGGTTGGTGACTGATTATACTGACTGTCATTTGCATTGATTCTTTAGGAAAATCAGTGTAAAATATAACTTGCATAATAATTTGGAACGTGGTGTAGTGTTAACAGAGACACAAATGCCTTGTTGATGGCAGAGGTCAGAGGAAAATGGCCAGAGTGTTTCGAGAGAAAGATAGAAAGGCAACATTAACTCAAATAACCACTTCTTACAACCAAGGTATACACAGAAGAGCATCTCTGAATGCACAACACATCAAACCTTGAAGCAGATGGGATACAGCAGCAGAAGACCACTCCAGGTGCCACAGTGTACCCATCTTTTAATGGCTACTTCCAACAGGATAACACGCCACCATGTCACAAAGCGTGACAATGAGTTCACTCTACTCAAATGGCCTTTACATTCACCAGATCTCAATCCAATCTAGCACCTTTGGGATGTGGTGAAACGGGTGATGTTTCCAGCACCTTGTTAATTCTATGCCACAATGATTTGAGGCAGTTCTGAAGGCAAAAGGGGTCCAACTGGGAATTACATTAGCAAGGTGTAACTAATAAGGTGGTGAGTGTATGTCTCCATATAGCGCAAAGAAAAGTAGAAAAGTGGAATTCCCACTTATTATTTCACCACAGAGATTTTTTTATATTTTCAAAACTCTAGCCAGCAACATTGTCAAACTGTGCAATGTACAAATTAGGTTTAAACAAAGTAAATATGGGTTTCCTCGCCCACCTGTTCAGTGAGGGACCAGCCAGAGGTCTGACAATGGGTCCGAAGGAGCAGAGACTTGTCCAGCTTGGGTTGGAACTTCTCCTTGATGAGCGTGGCCCACAGTCTCCTACCTGCCCTCAGTTTGGCTATCTCCATGTAGAAGTTCATACCGATGCCCCAGAAGAATGACAACCTGGAGATGAGAGAGAAGTGTATACTTTACAATATCTGTATTTTGTTTCTCCTCACATTCACTACCAGTCAAACACAGGGATTTTCTATTTTTTATAGAAATTAACAAAGGAGGCATTAAAATGATTTAAATATATATAAGACATTACCAGTATTGCAAATGTGTTTAACTGTTGAAAATGACTGATTTATGATTTATTATTCAAATACAATGGCAAAGCAAATTTTCAGCAGCCAGTAATTAAATTTCCTATTGCTGGAAACCATTAGTTTCTAGCTCATCCATAATCATGTTTTGACTATGATTTCTGATCAATTTAATGCCACCTTGATGAATAAAGCTATCACACATATCACATTTGTTATTCGAAAACTTTTGACCAGTAGTGTATATTCTGTTCAATGTGCTTAGACACTGGAAGCAACCCGGCCAACTCGTTATGGCCTCAGGACCCCCTAATGAGATTTAAAAGTGACATTTAGCTGTGTAATGTCAGCTTTTCTGTTATTTACTTTTGTCACAATACCAATGTCAAGTTTGCCACCAGAGCCAATGGCGGCTTGTCACTACAGCCATGAGCCATCAGTTTGATGTTTTGTGTTTGAACCCTTGATAATAGGGTTCTGAGAGACTTCCATGTCTATTAACTCTTAGGCACAGTCACATAATAACAGTACCTGGCGTCTCTTGGGATGGTGAAATTGTCAATCAAGAGTTGGTGGAGTGAATGCCAGACAAAGCTGGTCTGTCTCCTCGTGTGCGACATGTCAGGCACCTGCAAGCTACAGTGTGTTTGTTGGCCAGGGAATGTGCGCTTATGTGATGAAAATGACTTTCGGGTAAGCAAGCCCTATAATAAGCAGAACCACTTGGTAAGATGTGCATCACAGGATATCTCTCTGACCAATGAGCTAATGCAAATTACTAACAAAGTGATCCCACACTGGGAAACTGAAATGTATTAGTAATGTGTCATCAGGTGTTAACCAGTTGCCCATATTTTTTCCTCCTAAGAAAATTTGTACAGTAGCAGCAATGAGGTTTTGACACAGTGATTGTTTGCTTTCACTCTAATACAGTTTAAGATGTTATTTGACCAAAAAGAGAGCATTTCAAAGCCTGCAGTAATGTGAGCATGCTACAAGCTTTCCTGTTTACTAACTGGTTGAACAAAATGAGAGATGTAGTCAACCAGCGTCTGTTTGTTCGTGGGAATCACTGGAATAGAAGATTAGGGTCAAAGTCTTGTCTGCTAAAATAATAGTACATAGTCTTCACTTTATTTCACAGACAAGATTCTTTGAAAGCTGATGTGAAACGAAAAGACTCCCAACTTTGGTATGCTCCCGTGGTCAACAAATTTATCTATCACCAATGGATGTTTGCTTTAACTTGACCTAAAGATTTTGAAATTTGAACTCCCCAAGAACAAACGTTGAATACTGACTTGAGCTGTGATTGTATTGCACCAATGAGCACCTTGCTGTGTGAATGTACACACATCAAATAAGTGTATTGTCTACCTTTTTGTGGGTTTGCATGTGTGTACACGTACCTGGGGGCAAACTCGTCAATAGTAAGACCAGCTTTCAGCCCAGTGCGGCAGTACTCCAGACCATTGGCGATGGTGTAGGCCACCTCCAAGATGGCATCTGCCCCAGCCTCTTGGAGATGGTAACCACTGATGGAGATGGAGTTGAACTTGGGCATATGCTACCAAGGGGAACAATGATAAAAATAATCAATCATTATAGGGAAGGAATTTGATTATGGAGTCATGTGAATTTGATTTACTTGCAAATATGAAGTTTGACAATCCTGCTTAGCCCTCGCTGGTAAACACGATCCCATAAGCCTCATTGAATCAACTTTAAAAATCATGACAGGGCTTGAAATTTGTGAACCATAAAACATATTGTCTAGTGAAAGTGCTTTCACTGAGGACATTAGAGTAAAAAAATCTCATTTCATTATTGGGATTGAGAGGTTTGACGTACTTGCAAGGCAACAAGGACAGCTAACCAAAATGTGACTCTTAGGTCCATACCTTGGATGTGTAGGCAAAGATATCAGCGATGGCGTGCATGGAAGGTTCCGGGGGGAATATATAGGTGTTGCGCACCATGAACTCCTTTAAGATGTCATTCTGGATGGTTCCCGTCAGCTTCTCCTTGGGTACCCCTTGCTCCTCCCCCGTCACGATGAACATGGCCAGCACAGGGATCACTGCTCCATTCATCGTCATAGAAACCGACATCTTCTCCAGGGGGATACCGTCGAACAACATCTTGGTGTCCTCCACTGTATCGATGGCGACCCCCGCCATTCCGACGTCGCCGTGGACACGAGGGTTGTCAGAGTCGTAGCCGCGGTGAGTCGGGAGGTCGAAGGCAACTGAGAGACCCTGCTGACCCGCTGGAGTTTGCAAACAGAAAACAATAGCAAAATGTATTTGTGGCACAGCCTTAAATGAAAAGAGTTTGTTAAAAAAAATGTAGTTGTTCTTATCAGTTCAATATAAACTTCTAGTACCTTTGATGTTATCCCGGTAGAACTTGTTGCTCTCCTCGACGGTACTGAAGCCAGCATACTGCCTGATGGTCCAAGGCCGGAAGGTGTACATGGTGGGATAGGGTCCCCTAGTGTAAGGGAAGACTCCTGGCAGCTCATCAGGCTTTGTGGCAGAGTCTGCTTTAGTGTAAACTGGTTTGATGTTGAGGCCCTCTGGCGTGTGCCAGATAAGGTCTTCTGGATTCTTCCCCTTTAGTTGTTTCTTGGCCAGACTGGCCCACTCCGGGTGGAGGCCAACCCCATCATAACAGGTTGTTGCAGTGCGAAATTGTCGACAGTGTGTCTTTGTGTAGGTGTATGCATGTGAGAAGGGAGCTGCTAGATATCGGCGTGCAGCTAGATCTGCACATCTCCTCTGTGCGGTCAGCATCTTTGGGCCTGAATTAGTACCACATTAGACACATAGAAGGCAGGGAATAAAAGACAATGGGGCACAAGAATGACATATTTGCACCTCAGGTAAAGTAAAAGTTTGCAAGCTTGGAAAGTGTCGATGCCCAAGTATTGTAGTATTGCTTTTTATGAAGGTTCTTCAAATATCTAGCATCCATTTTGATTGTAATGAGCTAGGTAAACTAGCCAACTCTAGTAACAAACGTTACCAGGCGTACTACAGCGAAGCACTACGACCTCTGTCACATCATTACGCAAAAAGAAAACAAGAAGGAATGTAATCCCAGCAGCTACTGTATAACAAGACATAGGCTTGATATTTGTATGGATCTGCTAGCTAAGCTAACCACATTAGATGGATAACTAGCATGACCTGGAATATTTAAAAACAGGAGATGTTAAGTGGGCCGAAAAATAGTACTTAAAATAATACAGGAGTGGTAGTTTTCTCATTCTGATATAACATGAACTATTTTATAAGGAAATATTCTGACCTTGGTGTTTTGTTGTCTTCCCAATCCCTCTGCTATCAAGGCGTGGGTTTGTCTAGCCAATGACGGATCACAACACTGACAGCCGACCAATCATAAGCTTGCCGTGTTGATGACACCGGAAGTAAAAAAGAGATCACAGTTCATTTTTTTGGCTTGAGGTAGGCAAATATAATTTTTGGCGAATGAACGTTCAGATATATGTTATGTATAACAAACATGCCTATTGAACACGTAAAGTTAGAAATAATGCATGTTCATTTAATTTCTATCTGCAAAGTTCGTGAACGTTTTGTAACGTAAGTTACCTACACTCAAATATGGTTTAGTGAAGAGATGTATCACACACGTTCAATATAAATGTGCGCCACAAGATGTCAGTATTTTGCCACTAATTTTCTCCCAGGTGGATTTTGTGTGTGATTGGTTTTCTTCAATGGAGTGTTGAATATTGTCTAAATTTCAGGAATCTATTTGAAAGCTCTAATGAAGTTGGTGTTACAGTTATTCTAGTGTTTATTTTTTCTAACTTAATAAAAAAACAATAATCTAGTAAGTTTTACTTAAAGTGATTGTTCCAGCTAGCTATCTTACACTCTATGTCAACAATGTAAGTGATGATTTGCACAACTAGTAACCAAAAGGTTGTTAGTTTAAATCCCGGAGTGTATTGTGTTAACCTGAGCAATATAAGCCTAAAACCCACAATCATTGCTGTAAAATGTAAAGTCAACTTACCCGGTAAATGTTAAACCTGGGCTATGTAACTTTTTGAAAACTACAAAAAAACTGTTTTAGGACTAGTAAACTTAAAGAATAAGCATTGCATCCAGAGCTTGAAAACCTCAACTTAAGTAATGCAAAATATAGACAATATTTGCATAGTAAAATTTACAATATCTAGCTAGTAGGCAATGCATATTATGGACAAATTTATCATTTGAATTTTCTGAAAATGGTTACACAGTGCATACGGAAAGTATTCACAGTGCTTCACTTTTTCCACATTTTGTTATGTTTCACCCTTATTCCGAAATGGATGAAATTCATAATTTCCCTCAAAATTCAACAAACAATACTCCATAATGACAATATGAAAGTGTGTTTGAAATCTTAGCAAGTTTAAAAAGCACATGTACATAGGTTTTCACAGCCTCTGATTAATACTTTGTTGAAACACCTTTGGCAGCAATTACAGCCTCAAATATATTTGAGTATGTTGCTACAAGCTTGGCACACCTATTTTTGGGTAGTTTCTCCCATTCTTTTTTGCAGAACCTCTCAAGCTCCATCCGGTTGGATGGGGATCGTCAGTGCTATTTTCAGATCTCTCCAGAGAGGTTCAATTGGGTTAAAGTCTGGGCTCTGGCTGGGACACTCAAGGACATTAACAGAGTTGTCCTGTAGCCACTCCTTTGATATCTTGACTATGTGCTTAGGGTCATTGTCCTGTTGGAAGATGAACCTTCACCCCAGTCTGAGGTCCAGAGCGCTTTGGAGCAGGTTTTTTAGCAATGATGTTTCCCTCGATCCTGACTAGTCTTCCAGTTCCTGCCTCTGAATAACATGCCAACAGCATGATGCTACCATCACCATGTTTCACTGTAGGAATGGTATTGTCCAGGTGATGAGCAGTGCCTGGTTTCCTCCAAACATTACTCTTGCCATTCAGGCCAAAGAGTTAAATCTTTGTTTCATTAGACCAGATAATTGTTTTTCTCATGGTCTGGGAGTCCTTCAGGTGCCTTTTGGGAAACTCCAGGCAGGCTCTCATGTACCTTTCACTGAGGAGTGGCTTCCATCTGGCCACTCTACCATACAGGCCTGATTGGTGGAGTGCTGGAGAGATGGTTGTTCTGAAAGGTTCTCCTCTCCACAGAGAAATTCTAGAGCCAAACATCTTCAATTTACAGATGATGGAGGCCACTGCGCTCATTGGGACCTTCAATGCTGCAGATATTTTTCTGTACCCTTCCCCAGATATGTGCCTCAATACAATCCTGTCTCAACAGTCTAAAGACAATTCCTTGGACTTCATGGCTTGGTATGTGCTCTGACATGCACTGTTAACTGTGGGACCTTATATAGACAGGTGTGTGCCTTTCCAAATCATGTCCAATCAACTGACTTTACCACATGTGGACTCCAATCAGGTTGTGGAAACATCTCAAGGATGATCAGTGGGAACAGGAGGCATCTGAGCTCAATTTTGAGTGTCATGGGTAAGAATTAATTTTTTTTTTAAATTTGCTAAGATTTCAAACACCCTACTTTCAAATTGTCATTATGGTGTATCGTTTGTAGAATTTTGAGGGAAATAAGGAATTTCATCCATTTAGGATTAAGGGTGTAACATAACAAAATGTGGAAAAAGTGAAGTGCTGTGAATTCTTTCCAGATGCACTGTATGTCGCTGTCAGAGGTGGCAGAAGCACAAGTAAAGGTACTTTTCTGGGCGCAGGTGAGTTCACAGGTTTTGGGAAGTTTCTAATTGAGACCAAACTGACTGGTAAAGAGAGTTCATAACTAATCAGTGATCTATGAAATTAATACCAAGATTAAAACAATGATTAATTGTGGTGAATAGGTAGTAATAAACTCCCATTTCCTTGTCATTTAAGGTATTATTTAGGGACTTGCTGAAACGGGTGAACCCAGCCAAAGTAGTTTTACTTCTGCCACCTCTGGTCGCTGTATTGTTCCTGTGTTCATTAAACACATAAAAAATGTAATAAAATAAATCTATGTGAAATTTGACCTGCCTGGAAAAATGGCTATACAGTTACATAGTGCATCTTTAAATAAAGAAATTCAGCACATACTCACATATTCACAGATTTTCGATAAAGTTCTAACAATTTTTTTATTAAGAGTTTATCAATTAAACAGTCATAGTACTAATAGATATAGTATTGTACAGTACTTATTTGTGTTCCTGAATTCCTCAATTTGTGCATATCTGTGTTATTCTTGCAGTAAATGTTTACAAGTGATACAAAATGTACGAAAGACAGGAAATCAATGATCATTATACGAGGCATCGGTTTTTCATGACCATGAGACCTATCTGACCAGGATCAACTCAGGCGCATAGATGAACATTGAATCCCAAACTGCCCTGTTACCCTTAACAACACTCATGCAGGGCTGTCTGTTGTCACATGTTGCTGGGTCAGATGGCTCAGTGGTTAAAGAGTCAGCCTTGTAGTCAGAAGGTTGCCAGTTCAATTCCCAACTGTGCCAAATGTTGTTGTGTTCTTAAGCAAGGCACTTTATCCTAGGTTGCTCCAGGGTGATGTCCCTTTATTAAATGTACATCACTCTGCTAAACGACTAAAATGTTAAACAGAAAGTATGACTTCTGTCGTGTGGCAATGGGACCACCAACTTTCAGACCAACTTTGGAATAAAAAAAATGCATTTCATTTTCCAATTAAAAAAATAATACAATACAATGAGCATGAACCACACATTTACAAATCCCAGCTGTTGTTTCCACAAAATAGATACATTTAGCCATTTAGTTTGGAAGGTATTTCATCAAGTGTTGACATCTGAAAACAAATATATGTCAAATAATTATGCCCGCCTCTAAATTATTTTGTATGAAATTGAGCAAACAAGAAAATAAAGCAGGGACTTTTGGGATTCCACTTCCATATGAAGCTAGCTGTGTAACAGACTTGTTCAAAGATATTGGCCTATACATCCTCAAACATTTTACTCCCCTTACCTTTTGGGCACTTGTCATCTGCCTGGAGAATTTAGCAAATTGTAAAAGTGCAAATAAAGGTAAACGGAGCTGGGCAATGAGGGAGTGATTTCTTATTTACCTGTAAAGTGTCACCTGGTCAGATCGTATGGTCAAAGAGAACCACTGACCCTTAAAGCTTTAGCAGAAAAGATCGTTATCAAAATTGGCAATGCAGACAGTGGCTGGTAATGCCCAGGTATGATATGACACAGTTCTCTGACTCCAGTCCTGGCGAGCTACTGAAGTTTGGAGGTTTGTGATTCCAGACCAGCAAAGTGATCTGGTACTGGGCTGAAACAAAAGCCTTTAGGCATGCCACAGAGAAGTTCTCCAGAACCAGAGTTGAGGAATCTGAGATTTACTGTTCTTGTACAGTTCCACTTTATTTGAGCTTTGAAAAAAAGGAAAACAGTGGCTTTTGTTTTGCCATGTATTACGCTGTTTGTGCAATGGTTCTGTGTTTCTATGTCATACAGACTCAATAAAATGTACAACCTAAAATGAAAGGAAAAAAATATGGAAAAAATAGATGCTCATGGACTTATAAAAACACAGAGGAAGTCTAACTATCGTATCATTGAGTAGAAAGTCTCAAATTATTTTAGCAGCAAGCAGCATCCATCTAAAAATAACACCAAGTTGGCGACAATGCAGTACACCCTTCAAGCGTTCAGAAGTTGAAAATACAAAAAATGAGACGGAGCAGTGTGGGCATCAGGTGGGTTGCTTGGTAGTGTTACCCCCTCGAAGGGTGTGGCAGTGAGTGACATTTTATGTCCCCTTTAATCCCTGACAGGGAGGGGACACTCACTCCAGTTTCAGGAGCTCTACGTCGAAGACCAGGGTGGCATTAGGCGGGATGACCCCCGGGTGACCTGTGGCTCCATAGGCCATGTCCGGTGTACAGGTAATCTTAGCCCGCTGACCCACGCTCATCTGTGTGAGAGAGGGAGGGAAGCCGCTTAATAGATGTTGCTACATAATACCTTGTAATGTGTTGCAATTATATATTCAATTGTATATTAAGTGCATAGATGTAGAGGCAGCATCTGAATGAAGACAATGCAGTCTCACCTGTGCAATTCCTTCCTCCCATCCTTTGATCACTTCCTGTCGCCCGATCTTGAACTTGAAGGGCTTGTTTCTGTCTCGAGAAGAGTCGAACTTCTTTCCATTCTGCAGCATGCCTGGCAGAGAGAGATCCCAATAACTGTTAACAATTTTCATTGGGTATTCCAATTGTGAAAACCTTTTTTTGTATAGATGATTACAAATATGTACGTGTGACTAATCTTGGTAGAAATATTTGTATACAAAAGAAGGCCCACAACTGCAAAATCATCTCATCCACACTTAAATCATTAAATATTTCCTTAAAAAAACAAGAATACTCAAACAAAACAATGTACAGTGAGACAATCCTTTACCTCATCTCTAAGCAATACTGCCTGTAACGCATCAGAATCATAGAAATCCAATTTCTAACATCAAAGGACTGAGGAAAGGGGGATTCTGGTATAACAGGGCAGCACAAAATCTGGAGTAACTCCACTGAGCTTCCTTATCTACATCCTGGGCTTATTTCAGTGATCCGAATGAACAAAGGGAATGTGAAATATGAGGCAGTGGCCTGATTCTTTCTGTGGAGTCTTTCTGACAGTTATCTAGGCCATGTCTAGCCTGAATCTAGACCACAGGGGAAACAGACAGTCAAAAACAGTAGTGGCACAACAATGTGTATGAAAATCTGTCCATTCAGGCGTGCTACAACTGGGAAGTCTATTGAACACAAACACCAGTGGCACTGAGACAGAGAGAGAACATAATTAACCGTTTATGTTTCACAGGCCAAGGTAGTGAATTAACACTATAAAACAAAAAATCCCAACGTTCATCCAGGACATTACAGCTGCAGCAATGTGAAAATGTTGTTCACAGGAAGAGTTGTTTCGGTTTGAAGATGTAAGAATTGATTTTGATGTCTTTAAACTCTGTAGGATATTTCCTTGCCCTAAACTAAGTAAATGACAAAATAATAGTAAACTTAAGCAGATCTGTAGGACTATTTTAACAAATGTCACAGCGAACAACAACCTACAGTAGTTGCCTTAAGTGGCAAATATTTCTGAATAACAACGAAAGCTAAAACAATTCCTATGACAGCACCGCACGTTAGCCTGAGGAGCTTGTCACGTATTATAAGAAGATCACCAGTGCCCGTAATGATCATTTCCAAGTTGTATTAAAATAAGCCCATGATTAATTTCAGACACCACCACAGTAGAGCAGAAGACATAACATCAGAGTAAATAGTTGGCAATCAAACAGCCTACCATGCTAACCCCAGTCAGGGAACAGTTCACCCAGAGAGAAACCAGTCTTGTACAGTACTGCCTGCTTCTCCTCTTTCACTCCCCATAACCTTAATAGGATGACAGGCTTCCAGGAATCCCTTACACCCAGATATCAGTCTGCTTGCCTGCCTGTGAGGCCACTAGGCAGGGATCCAAGCCCTGAGTCAGTGGGTCCATAGACCACACGATGGTTACCATCTGTTATTGTAGTTTTTCCTCCGGCTGGACAGGAGTTATAGGCAAAGTAAGGTATTAGGAATGAAATGTGTAGTCTCATATTTCATATAAACGTCACTGTGAAACAGGATTAGGATGTTTATGTTAGGTTATCTTATCTCCCATGTAGAAATGAACCAGTTAAAAAGTTATTTCTTTCTATGCACAAACCATTTTGCTAAATGTGCAAATATTATTATAAAAACACCAAAAAATATAAGTAGTTAAGTACAGCCATATTTGACAAATTTACATTATATTCCCATGTGTTTGGGTTAGGGTGGGGTTGTTTCAAACAAGGTAAATAAGTCAGGCCATTTCACGTCTTACCATCTTACAACAAAATGCCAAGAGCATACCCTATCTTGGTTGAGTCAGGGTGGGGTAATAAGAAAATAAAACATGCTCCTTCCTGTCCTGCAGACCCTACTAGATATCAGACAGCCAATGAGTCACTACAGACAGTATAAAGCATGACAAGCTGAGTTGCCCCCTGGATCTCTGTTGGGGTAGGGTCTGACTATACCCAGGGTAGACCAATGTGCACCCAAACTGGCATTACCCTCCTAATATAGTGCACTATACCAGGGGTTCCTAACTGTGTCCCCCAGAGGGGCCTATTTTACATGTTATACATTCTATGACATCAGTATTCTGTATCAGAATAGTTAGCTGACTTGCTAGCAACAGTTAACTTGGAGTGACATTCAGGTTTGTTGTTCTTCATTGTACAGTGTATCAGACAATGTCTTCAACAGTTTACTGCAGATATGTTATGAACATATCTACTCTAATATTGGATTATCAGTGTTTCACAACTTATCTACTATTCCACTGTTAATGCAGATATGTCCTTAACCTTTCAACATGCACTGGTCTATATACTGTACCTACAAAGGGAATACATTTTCTATCTGAAAAGTAGTCTATTACAGAATATGTTACTTTCTTTTACAAAATACAAATAATACATGTATCGTAGCATTTTTTTGGAATACTAATATTAGGAAATCTAACACTAACTCAGGAGACAAAGAAAACATTTAAAACTAGTTTGTGTAAACTAAATCTAGGAAGCCTAAGACTTTTGCACAGTAATGTATACATTTATATCAACAACAAAACAGGTAAGAACTCCCCTAGGTGACTGTGCTATATTTTATCCCAGAACAACTCAACGTGATTGGAATAAAACAAAACTAGATGGTGACAAAAGATCTGTATAATCAAAACTGTGTAGATATTATAAGAAAGTGCTCCAAAGGTTTCAGGGGAGGGAGGAACATGAGACCCAGCAGCAGCCCGGGGGCACGTGATTGAGGCCTTTCCATGCAACAGGGAACACCTGTTTGATTATTACCTCTCGATCTTCTTCATAGCAGGTGCTCAGAGACAGTAAGGGGAGGGTGATTAAATGAATGACCAGAGATAAAGAGGAAGTACAGAGAATTAATGGTATTGTCTAAACAAAGCAATAAACATTAGGTATTCTCTCTGAACAAATTACGCTGGAGAGCAGTCACATAGACTTTGTGTTTGTTTTGTTTTCTACCTCATTGAAGATAAATGACTACTAAAGATTACTCCAGTGTGCAGAGTTATTCATTGTTCCAACTGTTCCCAGATTTAAAGGCATGGTGTTCCCAGATCCTTCTACAAGTCATGATTTCTGCGCTCTGCCCAGCTTGCTAATAATGACCTTAATAAATGCTAGACAGTCAGTGATGCCCTCCAACATTTCATACCATGGCCATTTTAAAATGTCAGTGCAGCCCTGTCTGGACCTCAATGAATACCTTAAAATGTGTTTGACACCCCTGATATAGATAGAGTCTAGGGCACAATTTCAGTTTGGTCCCCAGACCCTCTTGAATAGTGTGGCATCCCTGTGATTAGTGAGATCTAGTCCTAGGCTGTCTAGGCCAGCTAGGCTATTTATATTTAATTTACTGTATCTCTGTCTCAGGCCACACGTCATATACACACACAGATCCCTCATCCAACAGGGCACAGCTATGTAAGAAGATATGCTGTCTATCTGTAAGACGCTCTTACAGGCATGCTGGCCCATAACAGGGCTGTGAACATGTACAGCATCTGTCAACGGAAAGTATCAGTTCATGGTTCGTCGTTCATATATCAGTCGGATCCTTGTCACTGGAATATGCTACATGTAATGAGATGCCGCAGATATAGAGCTGCATCTTTAACGGCACAGCGAGACGAATGTGTAGCTCTAATCACTATAGTGTCTGCTGATAAGGGCCTAGTGTGCCACAGTTCTGGCTCCCCAGACCTAATCATAAAAAGATAAAAGAAGGACTACAGGGTGTTAGTGTGGGATTTAGTGTGGGTGTAACTGTGGGATTTAGTGTGGGTGTTATTGTGGGTGTTATTGCAGAGAGTTAGTGCGGGTGTTAGTGTTGGAGTTAGTGTGGGAGTTAGTGCAGGGAGTTAGTGCGGGTGTTGGTGTGGGTGTTAGTGTGGGTGTTGGTGTGGGTGTTAGTGTGGGTGTTAGTGCTGTTGTTAGTGTTGTTGTTAGAACAGGTGTTAGTGTAGGTGTTAGTGCAGGGTGTTAGTGTTGTTGTTGTTAGTGTGGGTGTTAGTGCAGGGTGTTAGTGTTGTTGTTGTTAGTGTGGGTGTTAGTGCAGGGTGTTAGTGTTGTTGTTGTTAGTGTGGGTGTTAGTGCAGGTGTTAGTGTTGTTGTTGTTGTTGTAAGTGTGGGTGTTAGTGCAGGGTGTTAGTGTTGTTGTTGTTAGTGTGGGTGTTAGTGCAGGTGTTAGTGTTGTTGTTGTTAGTGTGGGTGTTAGTGCAGGTGTTAGTGTGGGTGTTAGTGCAGGGAATTGGTGTTGGTGTTTGTGTGGGTGTTAGTGCAGGTGTTAGTGTGGGTGTTAGTGCAGGGAATTGGTGTTGGTGTTTGTGTGGGTGTTGGTGTAGGTGTTAGTGCAGGTGTTAGTGTGGGTGTTAGTGCAGGTGTTAGTGTGGGTGTTAGTTTTGTTGTTAGTGCAGGGGGTTATTCCAGTAAGCAGGTTATGTGACATAACTGGGTAAGTTTCAGGGTAAGTAAGTAGATAACCTCAGCTTTCGGTTCCAAAACTGAGGTAAATTTCAGGATATGTAAAGTTGCCATAGCAACTTACTCTCTGAACATAACCTGCTCAGGAGCAGGTTATGTTCAGGTTATGTTACACAGTTAGTTTGTTTCGGAGAGGTGACGGAGCATGGCGTGCCCTTTTGAAGAGGACATAAATGGATGTCGAAGCACAGATAATACAAAATATTATCCGCTGTGAGAGGGTGATAAGACATCGATGTGCTTTCGTATCCAAATGAACATTTGCGGGAGCGTTACCGTTTTACATAAGATTCTTCATTTATTTAACAAATGTTTTAAAATCACACATACCAAACGTGACACATCGCAGATCAGCGCTTAACACAGAGCACATTTTGTGCATAATTGCCCTTCGTTTTTTTGCGAGGGGTAGTTTTTTCTATTGCAAAGGCGATGCAGAGCATGTGAAATCCAACTGTGTGTAGGGCTGTCCGTACAGTAGCCTATGTCTGACTTTTGTGCAGTTCCCTGGCCATACACCAGTGACAGTTATTAAAGAGGAATTCCACAGAGTGGCACGTAATCTATCCATATACTGTGTAATGCCACAATTATTCAAAAATGTTTGTCATTGTATAACTTTCAATTTCAGGGTTCCCAAATGTGATTGGGTGCATTGATGTAATCCACATTTTCATTAAAGCTCCTTCACCCCATGAGAGGTGAGAGGCCGCCCCTTCTCTTGATGAAGATGGCCAAGAGGAACCCCAAGTAACCCAGTCGACCAAAGAGATGTCAGGGTGGTACAAGACATGATTTGTCAAAATCACTTTAATTAAAATCAGTAAACAGTCAAGTTTTGATCATTGTTCATTAATTTCTCTATTTTCTGTAATAAAGACATTTGTATGTATTGCTTTATACACCATTAAACCACAATGTCACATTAATGTTCAAATACTGTTTCCCACCTTAAGCTGATGCTCTAGCAATTGAATT
This sequence comes from Umbra pygmaea, assembly GCA_016801145.1. Classification (NCBI taxonomy): domain Eukaryota; kingdom Metazoa; phylum Chordata; class Actinopteri; order Esociformes; family Umbridae; genus Umbra; species Umbra pygmaea. The sequence goes on from JACXGM010000324.1 coordinate 22,716, forward strand.
TCAAGTATGGCCTTTTGTATGTTGACCCTTTTCTCCTAAATTTGAAGCATATGCAGTAAAATAAGCGTGCATAATGCACAAGTGAAACAATGACTGTAAAATGCATTCCAATGCCTTTTGAAATGGTGAAAGTTGATGATTTTATTTATTAGAAACACTGAGAAAAAAGTGAAAACATCAGTAAATCATAAGTTTTAATATGGTACACCTACATTTTACTAAGCCACTTGTGTTGGTAGCTTTGTCTGATGAACTGCCCCCTGGAATCCCATTGACCACCAGTCAATCTTTATTAAGGGACAGTGCCAACTCAGCCGGGGTGAGGGAAAGTGGAGGTGGACCCCCGCCTGTTTTACAGTCCTTAGCCTTCTTTCTATTGGCTACATAGATAATGTAATTACATTAAATACTAAATTATATTGCTTCAGTAACAATTGAGTAAGTTAAGAAAATATTACCCTGTTGGAAAATGTTATTTTTTTAAAACATGCCCAAAGGTTTTTGGATTACAGTGAAAGGGAAAAATAGCCCATTTATAATTTCATATACTCACATATTTACTCTGTCCGTTATTTTTTGCCAAGCCAACTCTCTTTGTTTTGCTGATGTAGCAGTATTGTATGGTAGATGTTATTTACCGTAATCTATACGAGTAGTATTGATTTTGAAACCTGAATTTGGAGTGCATCAATTTTTTATTTAATCAATTAATGATTTTGGTTGGTTCCATTGACACGTTCATGAAGTACATTATTTATCACGTTTGTATTTTGAGTTTCTGTATTACTGTATAATTAATATTTTTTACAGTGTTGTTTGTGTATTGCCAGTCAGGTGTGCCAGTAATTTTGGAGCCCCACTGTAGCTTTAAAGGTACAATATGTAATATCAATCAAAACAATAACAAAACACACACTTTGCATTGAAAGAAAACATCACTATACATATATTATATATATTTCTTAGTTGTGTACTTACATTATCCTAAATGTTTCCACCAACTTTCAAATCCAGAGAAATGTGTAATTTAATTTGAAGACACGGGACGTTTCTTTTTGTCGCCCATCAATGACGTCATATAATATAGTTGCTCTAAGTTCCAGGGAACCGCCAAACATAACGTGAATAAAGTTATAATATTTTTAACAATACATTACTTTTGTCAGTGAACATTTCTTTTGCCGGAGACGCTAGACTGGAAGGTTGTCATTGACGACGATAACAAAACCCATGATCCCACGCAACCTCCCGACGTCATCCAAGTACATCTTTTGCTATTGTTTTGATTGAGCGCCCCCTGGCGGCCAAGAATTACATATTGCACGTTTAAAGATTGTGATTTATTGGATACATATAATCTACCATATCTAAATTCAAAATATTTATGACATTAAATAGCTGGACAAAAATATTGTGTGTTTTTTTACTGTGCGCGAGAGTGGCTGAAATGTTTATAGGAGTGTCAGAAAGAGAGGAGAACAATTTAGAAGTTGTCATGTGGTTGGTGTAGGTGTGGAGAGATGGGGACTGGATGCTGGGAATTACGTTCTGTCTTATTTTATTTTAACAGTTTAGAAAATAATAAACCTGAGCCTTAGTAGGCTACTAATGTAATGAGGCCACTGTGATTCCCAAACAAACCCAATCTAACTTTCTACAAGGCGACAAAAACTTGGTCCATTACGTGGATGTCACGTATCCTTTGGTGTAGAGAATGGAGAGACAGGCGCGAAGGAGATGCAATGCCAAAACATAATTTATTAGATATTACTTACAAAACAAAGACTGCCTCGAGGGACTAAACGGATATCTCTACCAAATACTATACCGAAGGAACCAGACACGCAACAGGAAACATTGACCAACAAGGGAGGGAAGCAAACACACAAACTAAATACTGAAACAAATGAGGACTAATGACAGACACCTGGAACGTAATAAACACAGAGGGAACCATGACAACGACAGTATACAATACAGAAAGGAACTAACAGACATATCACAAAAGGGACACTAGGGGAAACCAAAACCTAACAAACACACAGGGTAAAAATCTAAACGTGAAACACAACACCATACATAGGGAAGTTACAATGAGGACACATGAGGAAATAACCAACTAACTAAACCACCGTGTAAACACTGAAAGCAACAAGGGAGACATATACAGTAGAGACATAAACATAAATAAAAGGAGTCCCTATCCCTTGTGTGACAGTGGACTAGTCGGTATGAGAATGACATTGATTATATAAGTTTCCCCTCTTCAGGCCGGTTAAATACAACACATAAACGTAGTGAATAAATTTAAATTTAACTCAATATGGATAGTCATGAATACATAGGCAGTATATGGGGGCAGTGTTGAAATCAAGCTCTTGTAGATAGTGAATATCAGCGTTTGAATCTTACATAAACCAGGGATATAACCCACAATAATGCACACCACCTTCTGGAACACCAAAAGCTATAGCCACCTTGATTACTAAACACCATCCAGTGTGGGATAATGACCTAATAAACCATTCACGTGTGTAATGGGATGTACCCAAAAGTAACCGGCTATATACAGTCGTATGCAAAGTCTAGGCACCCCTGACAATTTCCATGATTTTCTTTTATAAATAATTGGGTGTTTGGATCAGCAGTTTCATTTTGATCTATCAAATAACTGAAGGACACAGTAAAATGTCGGTAGTGAAATGAGGTTCATTGGATTTAAAGAAAATGTGCACTATGCATCAAAACGAAATTAGACAGGTGCATATATTCATCACAATACTTGAAACTTCTGCTTCGGACAAGTAGTTTTTGCTATCAAAAAACAAACTTTACTTTGCCAATGAAGTTAATTTCAAACCCTGTAGGTTGGTACCCATCTCTGATGTTGGGCACGCCCTGGAACCTCATTGGACATCACTGTGCAGCTCTACTTTGATAGACAGTTCTGCCAACCATACCTCCTCCATTTTTGCTACCATATGTCACATAATTTGGTCGAGATTCAATCCTGACCCTATGTAAGGAAATGGCTGTCATAGGGGATAAAAAAAAATGTTGGGGTTCAAGCTTACTGCGGTAAGATAATGATTCTACTTAAATATTGTGCATATAATAAAAACAATATCCTACAGATCCAGACTAACACCGGGCGCCTAAAAAAAAGTTTTGCAATCATGAACGTTGCGGATTGAAGCTTTAAGTACTTTTAGAACCAAATTAAACCAAATTTGGATGTGTGAAAAGTGAGTCTAAAAAAATAAATTTTGATCATTGCAAACTAATTCTGTGGTTCTGGCAAAATACTCATTATTAAACATGGCTGGCACAAACCAGATAAGGTGCCAGAGTATGAGTGTCAAAGAGGCTGACAAAGAAAGACAGAGGAAGGTAATGCAGACTTTGCATTTATGCTCAAGTAATAGGGTCAACTCCCCTGCAGACAACATCACAGCGGCACTGTGGGCCTTAATATAGAGTACCGCAGAAGGGTCAGTTTGAACACAGCAGTTTTCAAGGCCATTTAAAATCTGTGATGTGGAAAATGTGTACAGAATCATAAAATCCAATGGAATTCAATATATTGACATGTATTAAATAGTTTATAAGCAAATCTGGGATGCCAACAATGCATACAGGCCTCAAAAGTGAATAAAATTGGCTCAGGACTTTCCAATGGTGGTATTATTTTGCTGAAGGGGGTCATTGTGGTAGGTTGTGTACCCACCAGCTCAAATACAGCTGTTGGTAAATGCATTTTCCTCCAATAGTGATGGTGTTTCCTTGTTAAAAAAAAGCAGAGTGACTTGGATGAGTTTCAACGGACACATCAATCTTTGACTCTCCCCAGCCTAACAGGAGTAGCAGCCATTAGGCAAAGCCAACAGCGTGAATGAGACATCATTAAATTGTGTTCAGAGAAAAATATTTGTCCATAGGATTTGAACAGAATACTTAATTTATTAGTATAATAAATGCCTGTTTGTGTGTGTGCGATGCAGGCAGGTAGTGTAGTTGTTAGCAATAATGTTAGTGAAAAATTTCTCTGACATTTTGGTCTGATATTAGTGACATTATTGCATCACGCAATAGCTGCAGTTCTGATAGCTGCACATTCATGATGCAAGTCTCCCGTTCCACCACATCCCAAATGTGCTCAACTGGATTGAGATCTAGTGACTGTGGAGGGTATTTGAGCAGGGCTGCCGACAGGAATCTGTGGGCCCGGGACAAACTCCACATTTAGGGCCCCCGCAAAAAAAATGACTGCAAAAACAAAATTTGGGGCCCCCGTCAGGACTGGGCCCGGGACAACATTCCCGGTTGTCCCCCCGTCAGCTGCCCTGCATTTGAGTACAGTGAACTCATTGTCATGTTCAGGAAACCAGTTTGAGATTGTGAGCTTTGTGACATTGTGGAAGTAGCTATTTGAAGATTGGTACACTATGGTCATAAAGGGATGGACATGGTCAGCAACAATACTCAGGTAGGCTGTGGTATTTAAACAACACACAATTGGTACTAAGGGGCCCAAAGTGTGCCAAGAAAGTATTCCCCACACCACTGCACCACCACCAGCCTGAACCATTGATACAAGGCAGGATGGATCCATGCTTTCATATGCTTTACGCCTAATTCTGACCCTACTATCTGAATGTCACAGCAGAAATCGAGACTTAACAGACCAAGAAACATTGTTCCAGTCTTATATTGTCCAATTTTGGTGGACCCGTTAAAATTGTAGCCTCAGTTTCCTGTTCTTGGTTGACATGAGTGGCAGAAAAGTGCATATTCATTACTACAACTCTCACTCTGCCTTGTGGGCAGAAAGCAACCAACCAGCAATCAATCACTTTATATATAAAAATATAAATATATAGTGTTGAGCTTTAATTGTATCACCACCAAAACATTAAAGGTATATTCAACTTAACTGGTGGAGTTTCTGCCAGGCCATCAAAGTAACGTGGCATATACACTAGCACACACAGACACACAACACAAAGTCATATCGTCACCTTCCTATTGTGCATGAGTCACAATAGCTTGTTCTGAAATTTCAGAATTTATTCCTCTTATGGTACATATTTGACAGACATTGTTATTAGTATGTCAATAGTCATCTATTGTCAAAACCTTTTTGAGTGAAAATATTAACAAATATTTTATATTCAATATTTGATTAAGTTTTTTGTGTTTTCTGAAAAAACTGAAAATATTACTTGGGCGATATAAGCCTTTGAGCTATTAACATATAATGGATGTGGAAGCACACATACAGAATGTTTACATTTACTTCCAGTTTTCTGTCTGTCTGATCTGGATGTCTGGGGGATGACCCCAGAGGCAGGGAAAGATCCACCTATTTAAAAAACTAAACATTCATTTCCCAACCAGATGCTCTTCTGTCATTCTTTACCTGTGTAATGGACGACACACGTCTGGCCTTTCTTTGGGAAAGTCCTTGCTGTTGAAAACAAACAATAATCAGTAGAGTGTAGTGTGTTAACTTTTTTTTGTGTTGTGTATCTATGAGTATGGTTTGCAAGCATTTTTTTACGTACACCCTCCGGCCTGATACAGTAAGCTAATAGATTAAAAATGCCTGGCAAGATTAATTCTGTCTGAGCCCTGGTGACCATTCTGAGCCAGGAAAGCCTGACCAGTTTTCAAACATAATAGACATATTTATATAAAATTACATGATAATGTTTAAAAAATCATTATCATATATAATTTACCTGATTATTAATATAGTTATCTTACTAGCGAACATGTAGACAGATGCTGTTTTCTAGGCAGTATAATATAATTTAACAATGTTTCTGCAAGAAAGTTGCATCTCTATCTACCAGATGGTCTAAAACGCTGGCTGACAATAAGGCGAGATAACTGAAACGAGATTTGTTTATTGATATCAGTACTTAAATCTGCGAGGCCAAACAAAATTACGCAGAGGATTGAGAATAGCCCCCTATACATACTGTACTGCATAACGGCATAAATATAGCCCACCGGCTGTAAATCGGTTACATGTTCGCAAATAATATACTGCATTCAAACAATTGTACTATAAGTAATTAAATAAGCAAATTAATAATCATTAAAAATAAAAACATAAGCCAAAATGCAGCAAATGGACCTACCATCTCCTGGGGATATTGTTTCGACTTCCACACCCATTATTATAAAAAACCCGACCGTAAATGCTAAAGCATCAAATAAAGCAGATCGGGGGTCTAGTCTGCCAGCAATGTCTGACCGCTGATCCAGTCACGTCTGAGAAATGCTATATTGTATTACAAGAGTGTGCAAAAAAACCTCCACTCAAATCTCGTCCTCAGTTGACAAGAATGCCCCCAAGTGGCAAAGAACTAACATCGAGACGTCCGGCTCCTTTCTGGTTAATATTTCTTGCGCAAAATTGTTTTTTTACATGGCCTGAGTCCACTCTTACACTGTCTGTCATTTGTGTCATGCAAGAAACATTACAGAATTGGCAGTAACAATAAGACTTCAGTTTTTCAAAATAAATGTCCATTGTAAAACGCTATATGAATAATAGTGTAATATCTTCTAATATACAAGCAATTAATCTTAGTATCTGATTACAATTATTTTATTTTCAGGAACCAACAATCTAACACAGTACTGTAGCTTACATCATGGGACGAATGTTCTAGAGCAAGAGGGAAGCACTTCCTGCTTTTTCCTTGGTTGAGTTTGAGTAGAAAAACATATCCAGTCCACTTCTCCCTCTGCTGGACTAATATAACATCCAAGTTACTACAGCCTTTTTGGCTATATTTAGTTTGATACCTTTCTTTATTTTTAATTAAGAATTGTAAATGTAGATTACTAAGAAAAAATGCAGATTGTATTTACAACTAACCCCCGATACACCCACCAACCCCTCTGAACAGAACATCCCTCCCACCAAACACAACATCCTCCAGCTCCCCTCCACCAAAACACAACCTGCCCCACACCAACATAGCATCCCCCCAACCAAACACAACACAAAATACATTGAAAACTGTAACTCCAGTTCTATGAGTCGATCATTTCCCCATAGGGGAGCTATGCTCCTAGTGGTTTACCACTCCTGCATAGGAGGATGCACCTGAAAAAAATCATAATTTGCAGACACATCACCACACCAGCACTGTTGGAATAACGTTCCACATAATGAATGCACCCCAAACAGTTCTGTTCCACCAGCATTCACTAGTGGAGAGAGTGCTGAAAAACATAAGCCCTCTCCAGTCTCAGGCAGTGAGAGCTTAGGGCCAATTCAATGGGTGATAAACCTAAAAACAGAGTATCAGCCCTCTCAATGAGGAAAATTCCAATCAATGCCTCCTCACTGAAGTACTGTTGGAGAAACGTTTCGTATAATGAACGCACCCCAAACAGTTCTGTCTTAGTGAGAGTATTTCAATAAATTCCCTCTTCACTGACTCAGGACTGACTCAGGAAGTCTATGGAGCTACATTTGTGTCTTTATATCGCAATCAAATCTTTTTGCTTTGCAAACAAAACCATTTTTTTCAAAAGCAAAACACATGTTTTAATCACATATTATATAATATATATAAATAATTTAGAAAACTTTTGCTTGCAAAACAAAAAGTTTTGCTCGCAAAACCAAAACCTTTGCCTGCAAAACAAAAAAACCTTTGCTTCCAAAGTATGGTGCTACATTTGTGTCTTTATATCGCAATCAAAACTTTTTGCTTTGCAAACAAAACTATTTTTTTCAAAAGCAAAACACATGTTTTAATCACATATTATATAATATATATAAAAATGTAGAAAACTTTTGCTTGCAAAACAAAATATTTTGCTTGCAAAACCAAAGCCTTTGCTTGCGAAACAAAAACCTTTGCTTATCGTTCGCGATATCGTGCCAGGCAAAACGGTGTTGTAGATTACACCATTAATAACTTCAAATGGAGTCGGCATGAAATACGCCAACAGAAGAAATTCATAGCTTCAATGATGCCCTTTGGAAAGAAAAACTCCCTTTGGAAAGAAAAACTCCAAGTGTGGGACCCATCCTCTACCCAAACAGTAAGTCTAGTATGTTATTCGTCGTACCTAGAAAGCATAGCTTCCTTTGCAAACTTGGGTCATCTAATTGTTCATAATTCTTAGTTTACTGTAGTTAGTAAGTGTATTTTCCATATGCATAGACACATGCAATTGCATGTACCGTAATGTTGATAGGGAATATAGTTTAGTGTTCATAGTGGCTATAGCTGGCCGTGTCGACAAGTACAGTAGCCTTATGAACCATGCATTAATCAGTCCAGTATATCGTAAAAATTACCTGGCAAATCACTGTAATTGTTTCCACCACACGAAACTACTATCACATATAAATTAACACTGAACTGTACATGTAACTTACCTGAGATGACAGAGACAAATTTATTTTCATTTAACACGTTATAACTGTCCATAGAACATTAATGTTTACTCAAGTACTAAACTAGACGTTAGCTCCAGTATCTAAGATGACATAGGTTAGATAGTAATATTACAAAGCCAGCTAGCATTACTATAAGTCTTTGGTGTATCTTTTTATTTATTTAGTAAAACAAAAATTGTTTTTTGCCTTCAAATACAAACATTTCATGTGCAATTTCAATTCTACCTCCTTTTATTGACACTAATCGAACACTGATAAACAATGTGACATTAATAATGTGTACCTTAAGATCCCCCACCAGGTTCAGCCAGAAGAGAACTGGCCACCCCCTTGAGTCTGGCCTCTATAGGTTTCTTCCTAGGTCTTAGCCGCTGTGCATCACTTCTTGTTGCTTGCTCTTGGGGGTTATAGGCTGGGTATCTGTCAAAGCACTTTGTGACAACTGCTGTTGTTAAAAGGGCTTTATAAAATAAATTTGATTGATTTCTTACTGGACAAACTTAATTAGAATGAATTGAAAACAGTTAAGTATTTATTTGCTTGTAGTCCAATTTGTGACATCAAATACCTGAATAAAGTTTGGAGTGTAAGCATCTAATGATGTACACTCACCTAAAGGATTAGTAGGAACACCCATTCATTTTCTCCTTAATGCAATGATTTATTCAACCAATCACATGGTAGTTGCTTCAATGCATTTAGGTGTGTGGTCCTGGTCAAGACAACCTCCTGAACTCCAAACTGAATGTCAGAATGGGAAAGAAAGGTAATTTAAGCAATTTTGAGCGTGGCATGGTTGTTGGTGCCAGATGGGCCGGTCTGAGTATTTCACAATCTGCTCAGTTACTGGGATTTTCAAGCACAACCATTTCTAGGGTTTACAAAGAATGGTGTGAAAAGGGAAAAACATCCAGTATGCGGCAGTCCTGTGGGCGAAAATGCCTTTTGTTGAAAATCTAGAATCAAAGCCAGTGTTAAGATTCAAATTGTTAAGTATATATTCCCAATTTTTTTTTAGATATTGGTCAATGCAAATGGTTTACCCCAGTGGTTCCCAAACCTCTCAAGTACCACCAGACAGGCCACAGTTTAACTGTAGCCCAGAACTAGTTCACTAGATCTACTAATCAAATTGTTGTTCAGTTGAATCAGGTTAGCTAGCTTCAGGGGTTGTTTAAATACATGGACTTGCTGGCGGTACTTGGGGAGAGGTTTGGAAACCACTGGTTTACCTGAAACATGTCAAATAGCCAAACAGTGTGTGACTCCAATACCAGTAACACTCAGACAATCACGAATATATTTAACACCAATACTTTCTTTTCACATCCTGAAAGCTGTGTAGCCATACTATCTGACAGTGTTAAAGAAATTTTTTAATAAATATAAACAATTCTCTAGGTGTATCTATATTATGAAGCAGGTGGTTGGGGTCTTGAAGGGGATCTTCCGTGTCCATGATGGGCAACTTCTACTGCAGCTTTTCAAGTCTCTGCAGAACTTAATGGAAAAAAATGTAAACAGTTTAATGTGTCTCAGTTCTTTGTGCACAATTCCAGAGCTCAGCTGAAGTAAAACCAGAACTGGCTTCTTTAAACACAAGCAATGGACCACAATGATTTGTTGTCAACAAAGCTACATTAATTGATATTGTTAGCTCATTTGAAAGATTAACATGTTATGATTTAATTTATTGGATATACTGTAAAATCATCTACCTTGCTATACTGCCCTCCTGTCTGCACTCTCTGTAGTCTCAGATTGCAAGTAATAATTTGTGACAATTACTTTTCAAATGCTTTGGATAAAAATGATCACTAAGAGTTTATATATAACATTTTGTTAATAAACTATTTTAAACAAAGATGTATTCTATATGTTAAATATTTTTAATCAGTTTGTTTTACCTGAACTAGAGAATTTTCAGTCATGCTCCAGTGTTACTGCTCCAACATTTCTGCTCTGCCACCATGGTGTATTAGATCTATCTGTCTTAACAGACCTTATTTGTATACACACATTTATTTCGAGTGTCTTTTTTGTTGCATCTTTAAGCACTTTCTGGACAGGTCACACTTGCAATTGAGTATCAGTTCTCTGTTGGCCTACTTCATTAAATCAAGGTGAAATAAAAAAAATCTCTTGATCAATTTCTAGGGTAGAGGTTCCCACCAACCAAGGACATGTATGTTCCTATTGTACCCACTGTCTCATTGACGAAAGCCTCATCTTGTTGGCCACTGAAGATGACACATTGTTTTAGGGTTCAGGTGATATCCTCAGCATAGCCTGCATGACAGAGAACTTTAAAAACACAAGACAAAGTAACTCCATATCATGTAAAAGACTGATATTGAATATTAATAATACTCAGAATCAGGGCCACCAACAGGAATCTGTGGCCCCAGGACAAACTCCACATTTAGGGCCCCCCTCTAAAAAAATGACTGTGCAAAAACAAAATTTGATGCCCCCCTCAGGAATGGGCCCGTGACAACATTCCCGCTTGTCCCCCCCTGTCAGCTGCCCTGATCAGGATAGATGAAGAATATTATTTTAAGCCTTACATAATTGTTATATTGGGTTTTAAAGCGTTTGCAGTCTGCTTGAAGTTACAAATTAATTTTGTCTGCTTCCAGTGGTTTTCATTTTACATAATGTGTTTAAATGATGTGTTTAAATGTTAAATTCAGTCTCTGATATCTCAGGTAAGTTAGCTTACATGAACAGTTCAGTGTTAATGTGTGTGAGAGTACTATAACGCGGTAGATTTTCACCATCTACGGATAAATACATGGTTTACATAAGGCTACTTGTCGACACAGCCAACTTGCCACTATGAACACCTTTATTAAACTATATTCCTTATCAACATTACTGTACATACATGCAATTGCATGTGTCTATGCATATGGTAAATACACTAGCTACAGTAAACTAAGAATTATGAACAATTAGATGACCCAAATTTGCAAAGGTAGCTATGCTTCGTTGGTACGATGAATAACTGTTCGAATAATGAATGACTTACTGTTTAAGTAGAGGATGGGTCCCAAGTTTTTCTTTCCAAATGGCGTCATTGAAGCTATGAAGTTCTTCTGTTGGTGTAATTCATGCCAACTCCATTTGAAGTTATTAATGGTGTAATCTACAACACCGTTTTGCCTGGCATGATATCACGAATGCATTTAAATAGCCTCGGTAGGTAAAGATGATTTTCTACACGCTACTACGTTTGAACCAAAAGAGTTACGTTCAATGACGTTCTGACGTGTTGACCAATTGGGAAGATGACAGGAATGGGGTCAAGAGTTCATCGACAAAATATGTTTTGCAAGCAAAGGTTTTTGTTTTGCAAGCAAAGGTTTTGGTTTTGCAAGCAAAGGTTTTGGTTTTGCAAGCAAATGTTTTGGTTTTGCAAGCAAATGTTTTTGTTTTGCAAGCAAAAGTTTTCTACTTTTTTATATATTATATAATATGTGATTAAAAAATGTGTTTTGCTTTTGAAAAAAAGAGTTTTGATTGTGATATAAAGACACAAATGTAGCTCCATAGAAGTCCTGAGCGGAAACAGAGTGGCCCAAACCACTCAAAGAGACATCCATCAAATAAAATTTTATGACAGATTTTTCACGACCCCGCCTCATAATTCTTTTCCACCCCTGCCCCCCCGAGAGCATCAGATGCAGCCACACCCCATGTGGAATGCGCTTTGATACCCACAGGCACGGGCAGGCCCATGGCTGTGTAGGCCTTCTAGATGGCCTCACACAGCTAGTATGCCAGATGTCCCTTTGAAAGGGGATGTCCAAGCACAGCAGCTCTGTGACACACAAACAATTGTAGTCCTGATTATCTGCTCTGTTCTGGTCACAAACAAGGCCAAGGCCCTGACAGGGCACAGACAGTGTAACTTCCTCTCACTCTCACTCCCAAAAGGAAGAGGAGAGAAAGCTCTCAACTCCAAGATCCATGACCTGTAGGAGGTTTTAATGATCTTGGGGAGAAAAAAACAGATTAGGTGTTAACATCGCTCTGCTGTTATCACCATTGATGAAACAACAGTCAGGGTGTAGAGACAGCGCACACAAATCACTCCCTCACTTGGCAGAGGCCAGAGTGAGAAGTAGTGCTGTCTTTATGGATAGCGTGCTCAAGGGCAGCTGATCCAACGGTTCAAAAGGTGGCTTTTGGGGGGCTTCCCATTTAGGTAGCCTCGATCGCACATTAGGGCATAAGCGACGAGCTCCCTTCAGGAAACGTGCCATTAATGGATGCGCAAAGACAGTAGTCTCTGAAATCATTATGTTATGCTGTGATTGCAGATGCATACACCTCCAGTGTTCCTGCCGAATTTCCCTCTACCATTAGTTGCTGTAGGAATTCTAGCACCGAATTCACCTCACAACACTGTGGGTCAAGGTCTCGTGTTGAACACCAAGCGTAAAAAAGTTTCCAAAAGCATGCGTAATTTCTAGGTGGAAACCGCCCGTGCGCTCCAGAAAGTTCGGATAACTCCCTCCGATAACCCTGTGCACATCAATCTCTCCCGTTCAGGAGCCAGACCCATAAGGGCTGCATTAGAACAGGAGGTGAGCGTATTGTGCCCTGGGCCTGAAGCAAGGCATCTGACCGTTGAGGGATGCGCTACGGTGGGGCACTCAACATTGCCCTCATCTCCAGAAACCAAGACGCGCCCTGTCTCTCCGGAGCCACCAGAATAACTGTAGCTCTTTCCTCCCGAATTCTCGGCATTAGTCGCAGAAGAGGTCTCATCAGAGAAAAGGCGTAAAGTAGTCCTCTTGGCCACCAGGGGTGCACAAACGCATCCACTCCCAGGGGAGGGCTGTCTGTGTGCATCAGAGAAAACTACAGAGGACACTGTGCATTTCCCTTTGACGCGAACAGATCTCTGTCTGCCCTGCCAAATCTGTTCCAGATCATTTGAATTATATCCAGATGTAAGGCCCACGTGTCGGGACGAGAGCTCCCCCTGGACATCAGGTAGCCTGGTATGTGAGACGCCACTAGTGATCGGAAATGGCTCAGTGCCCAGGTCCATAGATTGATCGCGAGGCGATGTAGTGTGGAGGATTTTACCCCGCCCTGTCGATGTATGTAGGCCACTGTCGTGCTATTGTCTGACCTGACATGCACGTCCTGACCCCTCACCAGCAGTGTCAGAGAGCACAAGACCAGCAGCACTGCTCTGAGCTCCAGTCGGTTTATGTGTCCTAACAGTACCACCACATGCACTGCTGACATCGGTCCTAACAGAGATATAACGCACCTTGCTGGCACTGTGCGTAATGGCTGACAACTGTAGAGTTCGCGTGTCTAGTTGAAGGCCCAAGATAGGTCACCTTTTGCGCAGGCCACAGTGTGCTTTTCTTCAAATTCAGAGCAAAGCCCAGTGCCATCAAATCTCTCACTACCTCTGCAGTGTGTGACATGGCTGCGGCAGGCGATTATGCTAAGTTTAGGAGATCGTCTATGTAGGCCAAAACCCTTAACCCTCATATAGGGGCTGTGCTGTCACCCCATTGGATGGTGCGGTGACGTGTATACAAATTATGATTTTATCAGGTGCATCCTGCTACGTAGGAGGGGTAAACCACTAGGAACATAGCTCCCCTATGGGGCGGATCTCCATGAAAAGAGAACATAAAGCAAATAAATGCAAAAAGTAAATAAACACACACAAACAGACCAAGACAATTTTTTTTATTATTTTTTAACCTTTATTTATCCAGGTAAGTACATTGAGAACAGTTTCTTATTTGAAACGGCGACCTGGCCAAGATAAAATTTGCTGAGGTAAAGTAAGAAAGCTAAATATAGACACGAATTACACAACAGATTAAGAATAATAAAAACAGGAATACAGTGTGCAGATCTTCAGAATAATAAATGAAGTATTTGTAGAGGTAGTGCAACAAATGTCTGCATATAGAGGTAGATAAATGGTAAGTAAAGTGGCCTGGCAGTATACTATACAGTCAGTGGAAAAATAGGGTCTTAAATAGAGAGGTAGATTAAGAAATAACACTAGAGTAGGTGGCATAATAACCAAGGCTGTGGGAAAGGGAGTGTGGAAAACATACAAAAACAGCTGTGCTTGTGAGAGTGGGCAAAATGCATTAACGGCCTAAGAGAGCGGGTGGAGTCAACATGTATTAGTCTGACAGTAGTTTTGAAGGTACTTTAAAGGTAGTTAGAGGGACAGTGGATTCCAGCTTCAAGGATTTTTGCACTACGTTCCAATCATTAGCAGCGGAGAACTGGAAAAAGAGGCGGCTGAAGGAGGTGCAGGCTTTTGTGGCAGTCAGAGAGATGTACCTGCTTGAACGCAGATTAAGAGAGGGTGATGCTCTGGAGATTAATGATTTTAGGTAAGGTGGGGTTTTGCCTAGTAGACACTTGTAAATAAGATGATACCAGTGTGTTTGTCGCCGGGTGTATAGTGACGGACATCCAATTAGTGTATAGAGGTTGCAGTGATTGGTGTTATATGGAGCATTGGTGACAAAACAGATGGCACTGTGGTATACAACATCTAATTTTATAGTTGTCTACATATTCCAATAAGACCAGTCAAGAAAGGTGATGGTTGTTGGGCCGGCAGGTGCAAAGTGTGATCGGTTGAAGAGCATACATTTGGAATTACTAGAGTTTATAAGTAATATGAGGCCACGGAAGAAATGTTGTATGTTATCAAAGCTTTCAGGTAGGTTTTTTTACACAGTGTCCAAAGTCGGGCCGGGCGTATAGAGAATGGTGTTGTCTGCATAGAGGTGGATCATAGAGTCACCTGCAGCAACAGCTACATCCTTGATATACACAGAAAATAGAGTCGGCCCGAGAATTGAACGCTGAGGCACCCCCATAGAAACAGCCAGATGTCTGCACAGCAGGCCCTCCGATTCAACACAATGAATTTATGAAATGAAAAAAAAAACAGGTTTTGTAATCTGCCAACAAGGATGTTGTTATTGACAGAGTCGAAGGCCTTGGCCAGGTCAATGAAGACTGCTGCATAGTATTGTCTTTGGTTGATGGCAATTATGATGTTGTTTAGGACTTTGAGTGTGGCTGAGGTGCACCCACAACCGGCTTGGAAACCAGATTGCATGTGTAGCGGTTAGAAATCAGCGTTGTGTTTTATCAGGACTGTAACGTACCATTGCCAGCAGCCCGCATGCCAGTTCGCCATCTCCTTGCTGGGCTCAAACCCGCGGCCATCTGCTCCGCAACGTACGCCACAGTCCCGCCTGACAACATACCAACCGAGTGAGATATACAAAAGATACCAATTGTATAGCTCCTCGGTGACACTTCAAGCTAGCTGTGGAGTGAGCTTTATGGGACGATCTTAAGTCTGTTACACTCACCCCTTCTAAACTCGCTCCACAGCGACCTACCCCGACCGTCGGGTCATACGTCGGGTCAATGTAACGGTTAGAAATCAGCGTTGTGTTTTATCAGGACTGTAACGTACCATTGCCAGCAGCCCACAGTTCACCATGTCCTTGCTGGGCTTGAACCCGTGGCCATCTGCTCCACAACATACGCCACAGTCCCGCCTGACAACGTACCAACCGAGTGAGCTATACAAAATGTACCAATTGTATAGCTCCTCGGCGACACTTCAAGCTAGCTGTGGAGTGAGCTTTATGGTACGATCTTAACTCCGTTACACTTGTCAGAGAGGCTGCAATGGGATTCAAAATGGCTCAGAACAGAGAGTGAATCCAAATGCAGACAATGGTGTGGGGAGTAACAACAATAATGAAGTTTATTGTAGTAATATATATTGAGAAAAGAGATGACTAGAGAAGGCAGGCAGGTTCCAAGGGAGCAAGGGCTTCGGATTATCGACCCAGGCAGGCACAGAAGCAGGTAGCAAAGTATGGTCAGATGATTGGAGAAGACAGACAGGTGTCCAAGGGAGCAAGGGCTTCAGATTATCGTCACAGGCATGTACTGGAAGTGAAGGCACGAAGATCCAGAGTAATAAACTGCACAATGCTCAGATTGGCGGGTATAGAGGTAGCTTGGGACTTGACACACTTGATAGTACAACAATAATTCGGCGAGGACTGATTGCTGTCATCTCCCTAATAAAGGGAGAGCAGCAATCAGCCCAGGAATGCAGAGGAACAGGTGCAGGGGATGATCACTGATGGGGACTGGTGCTTGGGAACGGGTGCCTTCATGTGAGTAGGGAAACTGGGAAACCCTGGACTGGAACAGACAAACAAACACAGAACAGACCAGACACACACATACAAGGGAACCAGAAGGGAGGGGAGGCACACAAAAGGAGAGGGGACAGCTCAGGAAGGAGAAACCATGACCGTTAGTATCGATAGTTAAGGCAGACCATTTTTAAGGAAGGGTCCAGATTGTCTAATCCATCTGATTTGATGGGGTCAAGATTTTGCAGCTCCCTCAGAACATCAGCTGTCTGGATATATGCAAAGGAGAAATGTGGGGTACTTTGGCAGGATGCTGCAGAGGGTGAAGGGCTGTTAGTTACGGTGGAGTTTGTCAGAGGGAAAGCATGCCCTGCCAGTTCTCAACTATTAGTGATGACAGTAATATCTAGCTTTAGAGCTGTAGGCAGCAAAATGTCTGTTTGCAAAAGCTAGCCTTAGCATTCCTAACTGCCTGTGTGCACCGGTTCCTGGTGGCTAAGGGTGGTGAGTTCTGAAGTGAACCACAACTATATCTTCTCTTTGTTCTAAACATGCTTATTTAGAATGGCAAGAAAGACATTCTTAAAGAATGACCAGGCATCCTTTATTGATGGGATAAGGTCTATATCCTTCCAGGGTACCTGGGCTAGATCAATTAGAAAGGCCTGTTTCCAGAAATGTTTTAGGGAGGGTAGGCCTTTTGACTGCAGACCCATTACGGATGCAATTAGGCAGTGATTGCTGATGTCCTGGCTGAGAACATAGGAGGTGTATTTAGAGAGCATGTTAGTTAGGGCAATATCTATGAGGGTGCCCTTGTTTGCAGATTTGAGGTTGTATCTGGTGGGTTCATTGATGATTTGCGTGAGATTGAGGGCATCAAATTTGGATAATACATTGGTTGGGGCATTAAGCATGTCCCAGTTTAAGTTGCCTAACAGTAAGAACTCAGAAGATAGATGGGAAGCAATCAATTCACAAAGGTGATGATTCCTTTCTTGTGGGTATCTTAGACGGAGACTGCGTTATATATCCAGGATCACTATTCTCCATCCCCTTCTTAGCCCCTAATTCTGTAAAGAATCTGCATTCTGATTTCAGTATTCCGTAGAAGAATGTCATAACTGTAAGGGAATACAAAGTATCATCGTTCAGGATGTTAGCAATTAGGAAGAATGACAGCTCAAATTTCTATATGCATCCACCTGAGTGGAACCAGATATTTACAGGTTAAGAGTGTGATGTTGTTGAAACATGCATACACATACTCAAAAAAGTGAATAATCTCAGACATCTAGATCAATTTATCAATGGCATGATAACATTATACACATTCAAGCATCTTTTACAGAATGTATATATATATCACAGCTATGTTTTCATTAATGTTTATATATATTTTTATCATACACAAGCCATTACTGGCCCGTTCTCTAGAATAGACAAAAATGTCAAGGTGTTATCCCGACAACCATGTGTAATTTGTTAGACAATTACAGTCCTACTGTTTGTATGTTGATGAATAAGGACACTAGGCAGTCTGTGTCTTCAGATCTGTGTATTAACAAGATACAGCCACTCTGGCTTTTTTTGTGTTACAGACTAACATACCCGATTTAACCACAGGGTAGAGCTGTTGCCTAAGCAGTGCAACAGTACACCCTGTAACACCTACTCTGTACAAAAGAATGAAAGGTGATTAAAATGTTTATCAACATTGTTCTAAAATATGAATTATATTATCACTGTGAGAATTGTATTGCTCAGGTAGATATGGAAGCAGTTATGGTCCCTGTGTATTTGTTTACTTGATCAAAAAACCATCCCTTGACCCAGGCCTATTTCCAAATTACCTTTTTTTTAAGTCCTGGAGAAGATACAGTCATATGCAAACATTTAGGCACCCCTGACAATTTCCATGATTTTCATTTATAAATAATTGGGTTTTTGGATCAGCACTTTCATTTTGATCTATCAAATAACTGAAGGACACAGTAATATTTCATTAGTGAAATTAGGTTTATTGGATGAACAGAAAATGTGCAATATGCATCAAAACAAAATTAGACAGGTGCATAAATGTGGGCACGCTAACAGAATTATCACATCAATATTTATTTGATCCTCTGGTAGCAGAAATAATAGCCTCTAGATGCTTTTTATAGTCTGTAATGACTGTCTGGATGAAGGTATTTCGGACCATTTCTCCTTGCAAAACTTCTCCAGTCCAGTTATGTTTGATGGTTGCTGAGCATGGACAGCCCGCTTCAAATCACCCCACAGATTTTCAATGATATTCAGGTCTGGGGACTGGGATGGCCATTCTAGAACATTGTACTTTTTTTTTTGAGCAGTGTTTTGGGTCATTGTCTAGTTGAAATCTTCAACTTTGTGACTGATTCCTCTACATTATTCTCAAGTATCTGTTGATATTGAGTGGAATCCATTATCAAAATTCCCAGTACCGGCACTGGCCATACAGCCCCACAGCATGACGGAACCTCCACCAAATTATGCTGTGGGTAGCAAGTGTTTGTCTTAAAACTGTGTTCTTTTGCCGCCATGCATAATGCCCGTTTTTATGACCAAATAACTCCATCTTTCTTTCAACTGTCTACAGCACCTTCTTCCAAAATAAAGCTGGCTTATCCAAATGTGCGTTTGCATAACTCAAGTGATTCTGTTTGTGGTGTGTGTGCAGAAAAGGCTTCTTCCATCTCACTCTCCTGTACAGCTTCTCCTTGTGCAAAGTGCACTGAATTGTTAAAGAATGCACAGTGACACCATCTGTAGCAAGATGATGTTATAGGTCAGACATCTTCAACTCTGACACTACAGGGACCGGAGCCTGCTGGTTTTCTGTTCTACCTCAACATTAATTGGACTCACCTGGTGTCTCAGGTCTAAATAAGTCTCAGATTAGAGGGTTGCAATGAAAAAAGTGGAGTGTATCTGGCTTTGAGGTCCAGAGTTGAATACCCCTGTTAGGCTGTTATAGGTCTTCGGAGGTGGTCTGTGGGCTGTTTTTGACCATTCTCACCATCCTTTGCCTTTCCGATATTTTACTAGGCCTGACACTTCTGGCTTTAACAAGAACTGTGCCTGTGGTCTTCCATTTCCTCACTATGTTCCTCACAGTGGACACTGACAGCTTAAATCTCTGCGATAGCTTTTTGTATACTTCCCCTAAACCATGATATAAAACAATCTTTGTTTTCAGGTCATTTAAAGTTGTTTTGAGGCCCCCATGTTGCTGCTCTTCAGAGGAGAGTCAAAGAGAACAACAACTTCCAGTTGGCCACCTTAAATACCTTTTCTCATGATTGGATGCACCTGTCTATGAAGTTCAAGGCTTAATGAGCTCACCAAACCAATTGTGTGTTCCAATTAATCAGTGCTAGGTAGTTCCAGGTATTCATATCAACAAAATGACAAGGATGCCCAAATGTATGCACCTGTCTAATTTCGTTTTGATGCATATTGCACATTTTCTGTTAATCCAATTAACCTCATTTCACTACCGAAATATTACTGTGTCCTTCAGTTATTTTATAGATCAAAATGAAATTGCTGATCCAAACACCCAATTATTTATAAACTAATATCATGAAAATTGTCAGGGGTGGCTAAACTTTTGCATACGACTGTATTAAAGCTGTGCCGTATAAAATTAGAAAGAAAATCATGGAATGTAAGGCATCTTGTAAAAATAAAGTGCAGTCATTTTTTTATCATGATGCAAGGAGAACCTGGCAAGGCCTACAAATCATGATTGGGTATAAACTTAAAATGCATACTTTAAATGTGGCAGATGACTATGTATTTACTACTGATTTAAACACATCTTATTGCTGCTTTGATGAGGTTGATTATTCTGAACAGAAGACAAAGGCAATTGATAGAATAAAATATTTAAATGGCAGGGACCTCACTATCTCCATTGATGATGTCAGGAAACAATTTTCTCAGCTCCAAACTAGGAAATCTCAAGGGCCAGATAGGATCAGCTGCAAGGTCTTGAAGACATGCACTGATTCACTGGCACTACCTTTACAGAGGCTGCTTCAGCATTCAGTGGATATGGGAGTAATATCAGCCCAGTGGAAGCTGTCCCAAATTATACCAATACCTAAACACAATAGGCCTTAAGAAATGAATGACCTGAGGCCAGTTGCATTAAATTAAATTCCTATGAAGTGTCTTGAAAAGATATTTGTAAACCACCTGCTAACTGAAGTTTCATCATGTCTTGATCCATACCATTTTGCTTACCAACCAAGAAGAGGGGTGGATGATGACAATGACCAACAGTATATGGGTGATTCCTCTTTTGGATAAATTTTTTGGCTTCTTATTTTCTGAAAATTCAAATGATTGTATTTGATATTTTTAACATTTTGTCAGAACAGTGCCATACTTAGCTATGAGGAATGCATGTTGGCCAAGCTCAGGGGCTTAAAATATTATAATTATAGGATGTTTTTTGTACATTTTCCTCCAGACGTTTTCCACCCTGTTAGGGTGGAAATTAATTACATGGTAATTACAAAGTCTTAAAAATGTACAAGTGAAACAATACTGAACTTTTCTTGGATATGTGTCCCAAGAAAATGCAAGAAATTACAGACTAACAGGGTGAAAAAGGACTGTGGGGACATAATATATTATAGAGTGGGGAGAACAAGAATTTGATACAATGCCGATTTTGCAGGTTTTCCTATTTACAAAGCATGTAGAGGTCTGTAATTTTTATCATAGGTACACTTCAACTGTGAGAGATTGAATCTAAAACAAAAATCCATAATATCACATTGTAACATTTTTAAAATAATAATTTGCATTTTATTGAATGACATAAGTATTTGATCGCCTACAAACCAGTAAGAATTCCAGCTCTCACAGACCTGATAGTTTTTCTTTAGAAGCCCTCCTGTTCTCCAGTCATCACCTGTATTAACTGCACAGACCTGCATGAGGCTGGGATGGGCTACAGGACAATAGGCAAGCAGCTTGGTGAGAAGGTAACAACTGTTGGCGCAATTATTAGAAAATGGAAAAAGTTCATGATGACGGTCAATCTCCCTCGGTCTGGGGCTCCATGCAAGATCTCACCTCGTCGGGCATCAATGATCATGAGGAAGGTGAGGGATCAGCCCAGAACTACACAGCAGGACCTGGTCAATGACCTGAAGAGAGCTGGGACCACAGTCTCAATGAAAACCATTAGTATTGCGAGATCTTGGCCAACAACCTCCTTCCCTCAGTAAGAACATTGAAGATGGGTCGTGGCTGGGTCTTCCAGCATGACAACGACCCGAAACACAAAGACAGGGCAAGTAAGGAGAGGCTCCGTAAGAAGCATCTCAAGGTCCTGGAGTGGCCTAGCCAGTCTCCAGAGCTGAACCCAATAGAAAATCTTTGGAGGAAGCTGAAAGTCCAGATTGCCCAGCAACAGCCCCAAAACCTGAAGGATTTGGAGAAGGTCTGTATGGAGGAGTGGGCCAAAATACCTGCGCACACACTTTCTTTAAATATACGGACGGTACAGCCATTCTGGGGGATATACCACCAAAGCCACATTTTATTGTTTTGTTTGGATGTGAGTGAAAGATCAATTTGTGCATTGTCACTACAATTATTTCTCAACTGGGTTGGGGGGTAGTGATATAATTTTAGGGTAGCATGGCATGCAAATTCTTTTAGAAAAAAAACTCCATCACTCTTCATCCATTAGTTTTAATTTCCATTTCATTTAACACATACAATCAGTTTGGTCATGATAGCTTTGATTGTGTTCTGCCTCATCCTCAAACAATCAGGTGTTGTTATAGCAGAATTCCTGCAGATCCAGGCTTTACAGAGGCATCATTCGCTGCCCTCCAATCCCATATGGAGGAAGGAAGGACAGAAGGTAAGGATACTGTTTGTGCTCTTATGATGGATGAGATGGCCTTCAGAAAGCATGGTGAATATGCTGAAGGGAAATTTCTTGGGTATGTTGATTTAGGATGTTGCAAAGTTGATGACTCTTTGCCAGTAGCCAAGGATGCATTGGTCCTTATGGTTGTAGCTGTTAATGGATCTTGGAAAATCCCTGTGGCTTACTTTCTCCTTGACGGGTTTAGCGAACAAAAAAGAACATAAACTGTCACACAGCGTCTTCACACGCTGCATGACATTGGAGTGCGCATTGTTTCCCTGACATGTGATGGACCATCTTTACAACTTGATGCAGGCTCTTGAAGCCAATATCACAGTTGGAAACATGAGGCCATTTTTTCCTCACCATGCAAATCCAATGCAGGCCGTGCATGATGTTTTTGACCTGTGTCACATGATGAAACTCTTGAGGAATGCTTTTGCTGATGTACAGTGCCTTGCGAAAGTATTCGGCCCTCTTGAACTTTTCGACCTTTTGCCATTTCAGGCTTCAAACATAAAGATATGAAACTGTAATTTTTTGTGAAGAATCAACAAGTGGGACAAAATCATGAATTGGAACAAAATGTATTGGATATTTTTAAACTTTTTGAACAAATAAAGAACTGAAAAATTGGGCGTGCAAAATTATAATTAAAGTTAATACTTTGCAGCGCCACCTTTTGCTGTAAGTCGCTTGGGGTATGTCTCTATCAGTTTTGCACATCAGGAGGCTGACATTTTTGCCCATTCCTCCTTGCAAAACAGCTCGAGCTCAGTGAGGTTGGATGGAGAGCGTTTGTGAACAGCAGTTTTCAGTTCTTTCCACAGATTCTTCATTGGATTCAGGTCTGGACTTTGACTTGGCCATTCTAACACCTGGATATGTTTATTTGTGAACCATGGTCTTTTGCAGACTCCATCAGGTTTTCTTCCAGAATGGTCCTGTATATCTATCTTCCCATCTATTTTAGCCATCTTCCCTGTCCCTGCTGAAGAGAAGCAGGCCCAAACCATGATGCTGCCACCACCATGTTTGACAGTGGGGATGGTGTGTTCAGGGTGATGAGCTGTGTTGCTTTTACGCCAAACATAACGTTTTGCATTGTTGCCAAAAAGTTCCATTTTGGTTTCATCTGACCAGAGAACCTTCTTCCACATGTTTGATGTGTCTCCCAGGTGGCTTGTGGCAAACCTTAAACAACACTTTTTATGGATATCTTTCAGAAATGGCTTTCTTCTTGTCACTCTTCCATAAAGGCCGGATTTGTGCAGTATACGACTGATTGTTGTCATATGGACAGACTCGCCCACCTCAGCTGTAGACCTCTGCAGTTCATCCAGAGTGATCATGGGCCTCTTGGCTGCATCAAGCTTGTATGAGCTGAAAGTTTAGAGGGACCGCCGGGTCTTGGTAGATTTGCAGTGGTCTGATACTCCTTCCATTTCAATATTATCGCTTGCACAGTGCTCCTTGAGATGTTTAAAGCTTGGGAAATCTTTCTGTATCCAAATCTGGATTTAAACTTCTCCACAACAGTATCTCGGACCTGCCTGGTGTGTTCCTTGTTCTTCATGATGCTCTCTGTGCTTTCAACGGACCTCTGAGACTATCACAGAGCAGGTGCATTACACAGGTGGATTCTATTTATTTATCATCATTAGTCATTTAGGTCAACATTGGATCATTCAGAAAACCTCACTGAACTTCTGGAGAGAGTTTGCTGCACTGAAAGTAAAGGGGCTTTATAATTTTGCTCGCCCAATTTGTCAGTTTTTTATTTGTTAAAAAAGTTTGAAATATCCAATAAATTTCGTTCCACTTCATGATTGTGTACCACTTGTTGTTGCTTCTTCACAAGAAATTACAGTTTTATATCTTTATGTTTGAAGCCTTCAAGGGGGCCAAATACTTTCGCACTGTAGGTTATCATTGTATGTGGATGACCTGTTCCTCTATATGCGTAAAACCTGCAACCTCTTTACCCTCTATCCTCTCCATCCTGGAGAAACTTAGCCTGTTCTCTGGTTACAAGCTTAATCTCCAATGAGTGAGTACTTCCCAATCAATCCTGCACCGTTGCAGCTCTGGCTGGCTGTAACGACATAGCTGGGATTGTAGCATGTTGTTGCAGAATGAAAACTGAATTGAACGTTATTTTGAGTTATTCAGGTACAAGGTACTATAGATTTGAGTTGTGATACTTGTTTTTCAGTTTATTTATGGTATGATGGCACCACCCTCTGGTCACTGGGTGTTTCTGGTCACTGGGTGTTATTTTAATTTCTCAGTGTATGATGATAGTAAGTCTAGGGCTTGATTGATTAGATTACCCATTACGTACATCTGGTGTTGATTAGTGTCTAGTTGGCTTTTTAAGCCCAGGTGTTCAGAGGCTGCTCCAGGAACACCCGCCGCTTGTTCTGCTTAGCGGGCATCCAGCCGGGACTGGTCTCTCGCCACAGCACGAAGGCATTGTAGGCGGACACGTCGACAATGTTGTGGAACATGACCATGGTCCAGCGCGCGGTCATCTTCCTGCAGCTGTAGGCACCGACCACCTTGTCCAGGTTGTCCACACCGCCTTTGTTGCGGTTGTAGTCGAGGACGATGGCCGGCTTCCCGTCGTCACAATCGCTGACCTCGCCGAGTACGTGCAGCGTGCTCAGCATCAGCACCGGGTTCCTTTTCTTCTTGGGCATGTAGGACAACAGAGTGGTGGTGGGCCTGAAGGCGAACTTGGACGAGAAGACCTCTCGTCGCTTGGACGCGAGCAGCGCGTGCGGCAGCTCGGGCTTGTTCTTCCCGAGCGCGCCGACCATGGTGACGTTCCCCTCAAGGAGCCGGCGAGCGAGTGCGTAGGAGGTGAAGAAATTGTTGCACGTGACCTTGTGGGACCTTGTGAGGCCCACCACCACTCAACGAGACGTTGAGAATCACTCGTGTCACCCGGCTTTATTGTAAATATAGATAGATAGACATTTTGCCTTTGTTCATTGCTGTAGCCATTTCCTTTCTCTCCGCTTTGACCTCCTCTTACTGTGCTCGCCACGTGTACCGGCCTGTGACCCTGCTTGTCCTGACCTAATAAAATGTGCTTACTCACCGTTACTACCGACGCGTGTCTTCGGTGTCTTTGAGTCTGTGAGTGTGAGAGTATGCGTGCACCTCTGCCTCTCTCTGTCACTCTTACTGTCTGTATTCTTCTTCTTCTTCTTCTTCTTCTTCTTCTTCTTCTTCCTGTATGGCCGCAGCTAAAACGCAAAGCTCACAAACTGACACGACACTGACATGACACTCTGACACATGGGTGGCAACTTTTTATTGTATACTTGAATATCATCATCCTAATCAGCATCAGCATCATCATCATTGTTACATCCTTGTCTTTACTCAGTTCTTTACAACGGCCCCCCTCACTGGCCTGTTCTACCACTCAATCCAGCGGCCGGGTCACAATGACCCCCGAGGACAGCACGAGTGTCGAGGATCATTCCTGGGTAATTTTGACCGCGGAGGACAGCGGGAGGGTTAAGAGCTGGCTGCTGGCTGGCATCTCTAGGGCTGCATTGAGAAAAACAAGGACGGAATTGCGGAATCTATACATAAAAACGGAATTTGCATATTTTTCTATGTTGGTATTCCAAACCAACAACTCACGATAGTGTAAAATACTCACAAACATAACCAGTCAGAGACTTTTGAATTCTGCTAAAATAGCCTATGATAGTTGGGCCCTATGTTTTCCGTGATGCGGAGAATGCGGACGGAAATTCCGGAATTCAGACATTAACGTGGAATTCAGCAAATATATATATATATATATATATATATATACAACGCTTGTTTTTCTCTGTTCACTCGCTTATCCAAATGCATATTTAGGTTTCGGCTACTATTTAAAAGGGGAACAATGACGAATATTTTTAAGTCAAGGCTTCAAAGTCAAGGCTTTCGAAATGCTTAAACTTTACTCTTGACATCTGCTGGCAACTTCAATTATGGCACACACCAGTGCTAAATTATGGCACACAACAGTCAAACACAACAAGTTTGATTTTTATATGGAACTCTTACTTTTACAACCTTGTATGTCGGCGTCAGTCGGATTATTTAGACTGCTAATGATAGACAAATTTTTCATTGCAAGTAGACGAGTGCCTTTGATTTTTTCAATGGCAGTATACAAAATAGAGGAAGTGACTCCATACATTTCGACGGAGACAAAGTGAAGTAAATTAGAAGCACTTTTCGGGTGATGCCTGAGCATACTGTGCAGCTTCAAACTGAGAGTGACAACGTATATGATGTAAGCAACCTTTCTGAAAGTTGTAAATCTTCTCGTAGCTGTGCAAAGAGAAATCTGAATCATTCCAAAACGTTGCTGAAATATTTTGTTACAATTGTTTTCATGGACTCTAGGGGCTTCTCCCTTGACTGTATGCCTCCATGTCCCCCCGATTGCCTGCAAGCTTCTCCTGGACTACACGCTAATTTCTCTATTGTGCGACAGAAAGTTGCATGTTTATGACACAATCGTTAGCCTATTTTTACAAAAACGGCTTCTATGGGGCCATAACTTGATACAAGGTAATGGAGCCTTTTATACATTGCCATGTTTCTTTAGAAATAAACAATGGACAAAAACGCTTCAGATGTAAATGTATACGCTGTCAAAGTGACGCTAAAATGAATGGGAGTCTATGGAATGCTAATGGTAGATGCTTACGTAGCCTCAGAATCTCCCCATGGGTGCTTCAAATTCTGCACGCCGGCTTACCCCCTTGGTTTTTTTCTACTGGTATGTTCGATGTCACAAATGGGCCGGAAAATGGGTGTTAACATTTTCTGCTACGGCGTTGATACATTTTACAAAACTGCAAACTCTTCTGTAAATTTCTTTAAAAGTGCTGTATATTCACATGATATTTGCTACAGTATAAATAAAGAGTTGCCTTTTCATTGTTATTTAGGACTTATTATTTAAAGGTAGAATTTAAAGCTGCAGATATTATTTTTCTGGATCAGTGTACTGAGATTTTTATAATAGTATTTTTTGTGTGCTGCCAACACCATTGTTGTAAATGTACAGCAAATTCAATAATAAGTTTATTTTAGTAAATCAAAAATACATGAACATATAACGATATTGTACATTTACAAATATTGGTGAAGCTGCTGCCAGTAAAATACAGTAAATTCAAATAATAAAGTAAAAAAACGTATACATGTATACAATTAAATACTGTAGTTTCAGTATGCCTCGTTTTGCCCATCACTACTATCCACAAGCTTGTCCATGTAACAGGATAAACATAAAACGTTAAAATGTTCTCCTGTCATATAAAAACAAACAAAAAGACTCCAAGTACAATTCATGGAAAAATTTAATTTTGCACAAAACCAATAACATCCTGTCTTTTGGGGAATTTTGAAAATGACGTTGGCTGTATGGAGCAGTCTTTTTGGTCTCGATTATTGCAGTTCCCTGCTTCACCCACCGGTGGCCTCTGCGTGCCTCCCACTGCCTCCTTTTGTCAAGGAGGCAAACCTTACACAAACTACAACTCCCATGATACTTTTATTTCAATTCCGGTTTATCATTAACTATTCACCCCGGGAAAAGCAAGTGAAATGAACATGAGTAATGCCTAACCAGATATGTACTGTACCAATGGCAAGTTTGCGCACAGAATGTCGTCGTGATTATATCAAGCTATTTCTCTATTGAGTAAGCATCATCTGTTGTTTTGAGATGTATACAGTACTTTACTATTGTAGATCGTTAGCAACTGCATGGCAGTGGTGCATGCAGGTAACCAGACAGCTCTAGTTACAGCTAGGAACGCCAGGGAATTACTAGTAAAAAGGTTTTCTGTTAACAATCATGTTTTTTGTTGAGTATAAAAATATACCAATCCAATGTCTGGAAATATTGATCTATCTTCCTTCGCAAAAACGGAATGGTAGCTATATTTATTAGCTACAGTATTTGGATGTTCTTGAGGACTCGTAGTCGCAGTTAACTGTAAATTAAATTAATTTAATATCTGACATTACTGACAGCACTGCACACCTTCAGTAGAAAATTAAATTGTTTAAATTTGTGGGAAAGATTGTGGTAAACAAATATTTTTACTACAGTAGCTACTGTATAGCTTTTTATTATTATTAAGGACAGATTCATATCCCCGGATGTTATCGTCCATAGATACAATTAATTTGTTTACGTAAACATGGTAAAGAGTTCATACCTTTGAAATGGTTGCTTTCATGTTCACCAATGAATAAATGTCCAACAAAGGTTTCCAAATATCCAGTTATAAATAGACAATTCCTTAGTTGTGAACATAGATACAGTAAGGGGATGTCCGTTGTAGATATATTGATCCTTGAACTAGTTTACACAATCAGAGCCTAGTATGTAAACTTGTTTATATCAACTGCTGATTCCTACTTTACTTTAACATTAGCTCTTGACTTTACTTTCAAGATAAAATTTGCATTTGATATTAACATAGACAATAAAATAAGCATAGTTATTCTAACTAGCAGAACAATAATTGACTTGGATTTAAACTTCTAGCTAGTATTGTGGATCCTTAATTTATTTGTGTAAGTTGAACCTAACGCATGTTGACAACACAAGAAGTAACACTGATACCCTGTTTATCTGTAACACCTTTAGTACTGGTCTGCACCTGAACTGCGTGGGTAAGGTCATTCAGACTTATTAGCTCTACACAGGCCCTGAGATGTAATTCAGAGGCAGCAGGGATTAAGGATTTCACATCACATGATGAGATTCATTACAAGGAGAGGCTTAGTGTGTCAGTCTAGGTGGCTGGAGTGAGCCTTTTGCACAACAAGTTCCACCTCACGGGCATATATGCTCTGTTCTTATTAGTGCTATTCAGATTTTTTCTTGTATTCTATGAATGTTTTTGATAAGTTAGTGATTACTTTTTCTGTTCACGTGGATTAGTGTACTTGGTTGGCAGTCAGTATGGACCTGGGCAAGGCCAAGCTGCTGAGGACAGGACTGAACACGCTACACCAAGCCATCCACCCTGTTCATGGGATCGCATGGACAGATGGAAAGCAAGTCTGCCTCACCTCCTTTTACTACGTCAACGGGGAAGTCAAATTTGGCGACACCAATGTCATTGGTCAGTTTGAGCATGTGTTTGGCCTCCACTGGGGTCCTCTGTGCTGTTCGGGCTCACCGGCACTGTTGGCAGTCCAGCACAAGAAACATGTCACCGTGTGGCAGCTACAGCTCAGCTCACTTGAACAAAACAAGCTGCTGTGTACTCAAACTTGTGAGATGAGTGAACCCTTCCCGCTGCTTTCTCAGGGATGCGTCTGGCATCCCAAGCTCGACATCCTTTCGGTACTCACCAAGAAAGACGCCTGCGTGCTGTTTTGTGTCCGTGTGGACAACCGCAGGGTAAAGGCTGATATTAAAGGAAGTGGACTCATTCACTGCGCGTGCTGGACCAAAGATGGCGTCCGGTTTGTTGTAGCTATCGGAAGTGCTCTTCACTCATACATCTATAATGACGTTCAGAAGAGTCTGTTGGCATGCTCCTTCTGCCCAATCTTCGATGTGGGAGGGTATATTTGTGCCATGGAGTCGACAGATGAAGCCCAAGTGGCCGTAGCTACAGAGCTACCGCTGGATAGGATATGTGGGCTGAATGCAGGCATTGCGTTCGATGTGCCATTGGATGGAGAGTCCTCTGTACCCGGGCATACTTCCCCTATGGTGATGTTAGATGAAGATGGCTGTATAGATGCGCGTAGAAGGTCCTTCGACTCTGAGAGGTCCTACCTCTCCTGCTCCTCTTCAGGGGGCCCCATGGACCTTACACACCTCCTGGCCAAGCACCGGCGCTCTGACCCCAGTCCCCTCATACACTTGCGCCGCAAGGACCACCTGACTGACTCTGGACAGGATTCGTCCCACCTCATCCTTGTCACGTATGAACGGAAAGTCACCACTACCAGTAAGGTCAGCATCCCTGGGATCCTGGTCCCGGATATCGTGGCTTTTGACTCCAGGGGCTCTACAGTGGTGGTGGCCTCCAACACGTGTAGCATGTTGTTAGTCTACTGCATCACACCCTCCAGCATGCCCAACATCCAGCAGATCTCCTTACAGAAGAACGAGAGACCCAAAGGAGTCTGCTTCCTGAGCGACAAGACGTTGCTTCTCATGATTGGCAAACAGAAGTCAAACGATCCTGCGTTCCTCCCTTCGTCTAACACAGACAAGTACACGCTGCGTCTCACCTCCAAGGAGATCACCTATGATGGAGAAACCCCGGAATCTCCTGCAAACAGGGAATCCCCTGTTAATTTTTGCCCAGGGATTAGGCGCCATTCAGAGCATGTCTTTTCTAAAGCAGAGCAGCAGGAGCATGTGGGGATCAAGGAGTTGGTGCTGCCGGGTAGAGGTGTAATCCAGTCTCTCTCTCCAGGGAGCAGCCGGAGGAGGCTGGTGGAGGAAGTGAGGAGCTCGGAGCCAAGCTCAGTCGACTTTCCCTACTCCGACCTTGCTCGCCCGACCGACCAAACCCGCTCCAGCTGCGCTTCTCTTACAGTGGAGAACTTTAACATGGATCCCATCAACCGGGCATTTAGTCTCTCTGCGGCCAGACCGGCTAGCAGAGAGTCGAGTCGACCCTGTTCCCCATATTACAACCCAAGGGATAAACCTAACTCTGAGCTCCCCACGCTGCCCAAGACCACACCGCTTGCCGCCCAAGAGGAGAGAAACCTGGAGCAGCTGTCTCAGAACATGGAGAGACTATTCTCTCGCTTCTCTGAGGTGCAGCAGTGTCTGACGGAGATCAGGGACTTGACTCAGAATGGGAAAAAGAGTCTGGTAACTACTTACCCCAACGCCTGTGAACCTCCTTACATTAACGTCACTTGTCAGGTAGGGGATGCAGCTTATCAGATATTATTTAAAGGCAATGCATATTTATTGAAAGGCCTTCTTAAAGTAATTGACCATACCTGTGAACCTAAGCTACATTGGACTACATTGTATACAGAGCTACATTGTGGGCTGTTTGTAGAATTCTAGCCGTAACAACATTTATATGAAAGACGGACCAGCAGGTGTTAATGGAAGAGCATTGTGAATGCACGACTTTCAGTTATTGTTCAAATGGTACAATAAGTAGTGCATAGTGCAGGAAATCATTGTCCCATCGAACTCGCATTTTGAGATTTGAAAGTCAAGAAATACTGTTTGTTAATCTTTTGTAAGCTGATTACAGAAAGAGTTTCTTTCTCTACATTCTGCTGATGCTAAGTTAATGAGCTACGCTAATAATGGGTATCCTTGTGAGCTTTGTCTGCAGGTGAGGAAGGAAATGTCATGTAATGTATTTCCAGGGTAAGAGTGTGCAATCCACTATTGGCTTACAGTAGCATTTCAATAACAGCACCGTCAGCCCGCTGGCAGCACACTTCTTGTTCTATTATGCCATTCCTGAAAGAATGTGTGTGATTTTTTTAAATGATGCTAAAGTTGTGTCTCAATAAATTCAGAAATGTGGAGTTCAAAACTTGTTCTACTTTTCCCTCCGTCTCCATTCAGAAGCAGCTGTCAGAGAATGTATTCACAGATGAAAGACGGCCAGTGCTGCTGTGTGAAGGCAAGCTGTGTTTGAAAGTGCTTCAGGATCTCTTTAGCCTCACCGTGATAGAGATGATGTATGGTACGTACCTGGCCCATTAACTCTCCCCATACTGATAATAACAGCTGGTTTTAGACTTGAGATACCTTATATTTACAGTATACTCACACTATATACTGTAAAAAAAACTGCACACCTCAGCAGTGTGGAAAGCAACGAGGCTGAAGGCAGAGTGGCTTTCACTGCAAAGGTGTGCGGTTATTCCCTGACGACGCACAGTCTGGAGTATGTTAATGCGCTTATAAAACGTTTCCAACATTTTATTTGTGAAAATTAATGTTTTAATTAGTACTTTTAGCTAAAGAAAATGGTTTTGAGGCGTTCGGTTAGCATCTAACATTAACATACCCCCCCACCACTCCTCTTACTGTTGCCATGTTAGTACGCCACAAATCAAGTAGTTCTTATTAAACGGAATGTTTATAAGAAGGTCTGAACACTTCTGTACAGTATTATTTAATTTAAATGGCATTTTTTCCCAGTCTGGTTTAGTTATGCATTCGTTTATGCAATTGAAATGTTTAGTTGATACAGACTCCACTGTCAACAGCAATCAGCCTACTAGCCGAATCCTGTACTGATGACACTAGGTTTAACGCAGTCAAGCAAACTCAAAATCTGTGCAGTTTTGCATTGCAAGCTCATTTCTTTGAATTGTTTTTTGGAGACATTTATATACATCCATCAGAAGCCACAATGTGCAATCTTGTCTTCGAACAAACCATTATGAATACGGGCAGACTTCCATGCAGGTGCTGCCATTTAATATGTTTCCACAATCGATCAGAAGATGATTTGCGCAAATTTCAATGACAGCGGGAGAGAGATTATTCAACAACGTGTAGGAAAACAATTGTAGGCTATATGCCTCAACATTTTACAGAAAATATAAATAAAACAATAGGCAGAACAATTATAGCAGGCAACTTGTAAGTCTGATTCAAACAACTGTTTGCATAGAGTAGTATTTCATCTAAATTTTGCTGGCGAGAACGGTTGACTACCATAATTCCTCTTCAGAGACCTGCTTATAATGAAGCTGTCTAAACTGTATGCTATTTCTTGATATTTTAAAATAGATGGATAAATAACCAATCTTATGATGTGTGGAATGGCAACGAACAGCACATTTATGGATAACTTGCATGGTTCCAGTCCCTGAATCAGGCCAGATAAGCCTCATAACTAGTTGAGGAAATCCAACTGTCCCGTAAATTCGTAACGGGTGTAATGTCTACTAGTAGTGTTTGTATAAGGGAGTCAGTGGTACAGGGCTCTGGAAAACCCAGGGTGTGTAATGTGAGTGGTAGGTAATGGCCGGGGCTCACTGCGGCAACTCCTAGGGTTAGCGACCAGTTTAATTCCGATCACTATCTCGCTGCCTGCTGTGTTAATCCCCACCACCCACTAATAGCGACTAGCGTCTAGAGATTTCTGGCGATTCAACATGTTGAATCCACGTAAAACCACGTTCGGAAAAAGTTTTGAACCATTTGGAACTTATGGAGGTATGAAGATTTGATGCCGGGCAAAAGAGTTACAATATTCAAGACGGGAGGAGATTAATGCATGAATCAAGAGTTTTGGCTGCAGGTGGGGTGGATGAAAGATTTGAGTTCAGCAATGTTTCGAAGATGGAAAAATTTGGAAGGTGGAGTCAAGGATGATGCCTAGGTTGTGAGCATAAGGAGAAGGGGAAACAACTGTGTCATCAATGGACAGAGAGAAAGTGCCAGTTTTATTGAGGGTGTATTTAGTGTGTGAGACTGTGCATATAGCGTGGTCCATTGGCGTGGAGGATTTCAAGTGCCCAGACCTCAATCCCATTGAACATCTTTGGGGTGAATTGGAATGGGGATTTTTGTCCAACATCAGTGCCTGCCCTCACAAATGCTCTTTTGGCTGGTTCGAGCCTGACTATGGCTTCTTTGACTTTGCCCAGATCTCCAGAACAAGGCAGTGTAAATTGGCATAGCGCTGCCCGGGATTTGGGATAGATAAATTGTATTATCTATCCTGCCACGTCACTCTCCAGTGACTCCTTGTGTGCAGATCGGGTGTCTGTACATTAAATCGTGGAAGTATAGTTGCTGAGTGTAATCATCCCACACATGATCTGACTAGGCTTCCGTGCTGAATGAGCAGTGTGAAAAGAATTGCATGGTGCTGTGACATGTGGTTAGCATCTGTCCAGGGAGTTGCACAGTGGCTGACAAAGCAGGATTGGAGGGAAAATTAGACAAGACCAATTGGGAGGGGAGAAAAGAGAGGAAAATCCCCCCAAAAAATGCTCTTTTGGTTTACTGGGCACAAATTCCCACAAACAATCAAATCTTGTGTAAAGCCATTCCAGAAAAGTGGTGACTGTTGTTGGTACAACTCCATATTAATGCCCATGGTTTTGGAATGTCCAACAAATGCATTTACATAAATCTCAAATCTACCAGTTAATTTAACCTTAAGTAGGTCATTTACTTTTGCCAGTGTGGGTATGCCGCCAAGTAAATTATTTGCATAGACTTAGTGGCCGCTTTTGCATATTTGAATGCTGCTATTTGTGTAATTTCTATGATCACCATATATATTAATTATAATATAAAAGGTTAAAGTTCAGCTTTCTTTGTCCCATAGTAGAGAATGTGCATGTTTGTGTCTACATGCATGTGACTGCGATTGGAGAAAGTGTTTCCCTCAGTTTTCCAGAAATCTATTCATATAGACTTCTAACCTATATCCCAGCTCAAATGTGGGAGGCACCCTTAGTGAGCTCCTAACTAACTGCACAAAATGGGGTATATCAAAATAATAACAGCTCTCTCCACCCACAGGCATATATAAATGCATTTTAAACAACAGTTATTGGAGTTCAATGGAGTGCTTCAGTTAATAGGGGGAGAGCTAAATATGGAACTGATTACAGGGTCATTGTGGATTAAGAGGTTTAAAACAGAAGCAGCTTACAGGCCTGCCACGCCCTCCCTGCGTTTGTTCTACTAATACACACTCCGCGTGCTTCCTCTGACTGTTTTATATAGGTCTTTCAGAAATTTGAAAGAGACAGTAAACCACAGAAATTAGAAATTACTGTTTAAAATACAGTTTTGCTCATAAGTTTGCATACCCCGGGAGAAATTGTTAAATTTCAGCATTAATTCTGATGTTCATGCAAAAAATCTGACTGTTATGTAAGGATAGTGCTCAAAGAACTGTCAAAAACCCTGCGTAATAAGGTACTGGAACTGCATAAAGTTGGATATTAATATATAAAGATATCCAAAGCCTTGCAAATGCCAGTCGGTACGGTTCAATCACTTCTTAAGAAGTGGAAGATTCTGGGATCTCTTGATAGGTCAGGTAGGTAAAGAACAGTGGCGGCTGCTGGTCTTTCGAGGGGAAGCTCATTTTCGAGGGGAAGCTCATTTTCGGCCTACATCATAAAAATTGTCCATTTATTTAGACGTATATTCTGCCCTACATTCCTTTTCAAGGAAATGCTCTGTGTCCCTGTCGTACCAACTAGCCATCTTTTCCAGTGACTTGACCAGTGTCCTCTCAATGGCCAGCAGAGCTAGGCTGCTTAAGTGGCCTTTGCCCATTGTGTTACAGGTGTAGGACTTGAGCCGCTTTAAACAGGAGAAGCTCCTTTCTACACCTGCAATTGCTGCCACTAATGAGAACAGTTTGTAAAGCTGAGGCATTGCACTGTCCAACTCCATGTCTTTAAAGAACACCAAGTAACCACACAGCTTTCCCCTGTTACCCTGCATGTCCTGATCTGAATACAGGACTTGAAGTTCAGACCTCCCTGAATCAAAGTGATGGCCATAAGTACGGTAAATGTGGAAATTAGTTAAACTGAAACAAGGAATGTGGTGTATAATTGTATGAAATGTATGATGAATATTGGCTAGAAATTTTGCCAAGCAAATACCAAGAAATAGGTTGCAGCAGTTTGTCTTTCGAATACACTTGCAAAATCCACGATGGGACTGAGCTCGAAAAGCTTCGGTAAGTTTTTATAGTACAAAATGTCTGTCAATCAAAAGGAGATGATCAATCATCACACAGAAACCCAGAGTTCAGGCCAGCCCACTCCTCTATTCACCCCCAGAGATGCTGAGCATCCGTGGGCGGGACATAATTTATCTAATGACCATCTAGTTTCGAAGCACAGGAAAAAAACTGTTCAAAGCAGCCCGATTGAAGTCCATGGATGCCAGACTTCAACAGGGAAATGCACTGTGACATTACGAGAATGTATGAGAAGGAAATCGAGTCAGTCGACCTGCTATATGTAGCTGATTCTGAATGAACTCGTCTTCAAGATGAATGTGTTCTAACGCATTTTTTTACAATAAAATGTTCATGTAATAGTACCTATTTTACAAAAAAAAATTGCCATTTTAGGGGAAGCCAAGCTTCCCTTGCAGTCTTAAGGAAATCGTACTTGGTCAAGAAAGATTTCAGTCAAAACTGCCAGAAGAATTGTTTGGGATACAAAAAAAACAACAGTAACCTCGGGAGACATACAGGCTGCTCTGGAAAAAGTTGGTGTGGTTGTTTCTAGGAGTGCAATACGATGATACCTGAAAAGAAATGGGCTGTATGATCGAGTTGCCAGAATGAAGCCTTTACTGCACTAGTGCCACAAAAGCCTGGTTAAAATACGATATGCCCGACAACACCTTGAGACGCCTGACAGCATCTGGCACACTGTAATTTGGAGTGACGAGACCAACATAGAGCTTTATGCGCTATATGGCCTATAGTGAAAATAATACCATCTCTAATGTAAAGCATGGTGGTGGGTCCCTAATATTTTGGGTATTGTGAGCTCTAAAAGCACAGTGAACATTGTGAAAATTGATGGCAAAATCAATTTGATTTCAAAGGCAAGATGTTATCAGACAATACTGGCAGACATTTTGCATTCTCTTGCACAAAAGCTGCACATGGAATGCTCTTGGACATTCCAGCACAACAATGACCTTAAGCAGAAGGCCAAGTTAACCCTCCAGTGGTTACAGAAGAAAAAAGTAAAGGTTCTGGAGTTGCCATCAGTCTCCTGACCTTAAAGGACAACTCCGGTGCAAATTGAACCTAGGGGTTAACAACACCTTGGTACCAAGTCGACAGTTCTCTGGGATATGTTTTCATACATATCGAATGTGCCCAGTTTTAGTGTGAACTGATAATTACATTATAACGCTAGTTGTGAGGGCACAGATGAAGTAAAAATAAATCGCTATTATAGACCACTAACAAGGCTCAAAATATCACCACATTTCCACTGTAGCGTAATGAGGCTCCCTACATGCAAACCGAAGCATTGAGAGGAGTGAGGAGTGTACAGCACACATAATTCAACTCACCTGCTTATTATCAAGCCCTTGATTAATAAATATGGTGAGCTAGCAGCTACAGCTAAACTGTGGATAGCCTGGTGTGCCGTAAGGAGAGTGTTGAAAAACACTGTAGACAACCAACAGAAACAACTGCACACTGTCATTGCTGTTAAAGGGGGCAATACATCATATTGAGAACTGAGGGTATGCAGACTTTTGAACAGGGGCAATTTCCTTATTTTCTTTGTTGCCATGTTTTGTTTTATGATTGTGCAATTCTGACTTACAGTTGAATATGAATCCCATGAGAAATGAAAAACATTTGTTTTGCCTTTTTATTATCTTTCAACTCACCACATTTTCTCCTCTGGTGTTTCAGGTCCATTGTGGATAGTCCTTGTAGCAGATGCTGAGGGCTTTGTTCCCCTGATGTTCAAACCCAAAGAAGAGTTGACGGTGAGGAGCGGCAAGAGGAAATCTCCCTTCAAAAACCCTGGCAGCCCCGATTCTAGTCCCGTCAGAACTCCCTCAAGCCCTTTAAGACCTAACCCTAGCACTGAGACTTAACACCGCCTAACATCAGTCAGACCTCACCACAATCGTATTGCATGTGAGAGTGCAGATAACTTTAAAGGAGAGTCCACACTGACCTACAGACTACCTCGCATCATAAATTTATTTTTGGAATCAATCTGTAACATTTCACCCAGAACGATGGTGTCCATGCTTTCGAACAGGGACTGACTTCAACATAGTGGAAAGCACAGAACATGGAACTAGCATACATATGGGACAAATGCAGTATTCATCAATGCTTATCAAGTAAAATAAAAAGGATGGACATACGTCTCAACAGCCTCTGCTGTGGGATTTTTGTTTTAGATAATTGTTCAGACAAATGTCTTATTTTTTAAACGAACACATTTCAACTTAAATGTTGACATTTAGGGCAGCTTTGGGAGATTGTATGTTTGTCCAGTTTCAAAATTAAGTTTAATTTTTTAAATAATTGTAGTGGAGTGTTTCAGTTGGTCTTGTCCTAGGTGAAGGCCACTAAATCCCAAAAGGATCGTTAAATGATTATATTACTAAAACACGTGTGATAAAATGGATATTTTCGTTATTATGAATTATACTGCTCAAAACATTTAAGGAAATACTAAAATCACACATTAGGTCTTGATGAACAAAACATTTTAAAGATCAAAATCTTTACTGTACATTGTGTAATTTGTTGAGAACAAAATGATGTAATGATGGTCAATGGAAATCAAAAACACCAACTGATTGAGGGCGGGATTCAAACACCGAACATCAAAGTACACATTTGAAATCACAGGCTGTTCCAACTTGCATTAATTACATCACGGCAACTCATAATGTGACTGAGTAGTATGTATGGCCCACACGGTCCTGTAAGCACTCCTGACAACATCTGGGGATGCTCCTGATGAGATGGCGGATGGTGTCCTGGTGGATCTTCTTCCAGACCTGACTCAGGGCATCAGTGAGCTCATGGACAGACCTAACAAATCTTGTGTTCTCTGGTGAATGCCAATCAAGCTGCATGGTGCTGGGCTGTGAGCACATGTCCCACTAGAGGATGCTGGGCCCTCATGCAACTCTCATGGTTTCTGTGGTCAGAAACATGCACACCAGTAGCCAGCTAGAGGTAATTTTGTATGGCCCTGGCATAGTAGGGCCCTCACACAAATGAACAGATACCGGTCCTGTTGCTGGGTTGATGCTCTTCTACGGCCCTGTCCAGGTCTCCTTGTGTAATGGCTCGTCTCCTGGTACCTCCTCCGTGCTCTTGAGACTGTACTGGGAGACATAGCAAACCTTCATGCAATGGCACATTTGTGCATTCCTGGAGGAGCTGGACTACCTGTGCAACCTGAATGGGCTGTAGATACCACTTCATACTACCAGTAGTGACAAGGACACTAGCAAAATGCTAAAATGAAGTCATGAAGGATAAGGAGAGAGCAATTGTCTGTGGCCACCACCTGCAAAACCATTCCCGTTTTGGGGGTTGTTTTGCTCTTGCCTCTCCAATGCACCGGTTGTCACTTTTATTTGCACAAAAAAAGGGGACATTGATATCACTGAAGTTTAATTGACTTTGTGATATACTGTGATGATTGTGTGTTCCCTTAATATTTTTGAGCAGTGTATTATATTATGCTAGTTATTTAGACAGTTTTTAATACAAATGTAAATTGTATTACCAGCAGGGGGATGTGGCCACAGAGAAACAGACCTACCATTTCAATGTGAACAGCATTAGTTAGACATTCCAACCAATCAATATATTATTGTTCAATCCCTTAACTCCACATCAAAATGGTCACTTCCACTGCTATCAGCAACGCCCCCAT
Source organism: Umbra pygmaea (assembly GCA_016801145.1). Lineage (NCBI taxonomy): Eukaryota > Metazoa > Chordata > Actinopteri > Esociformes > Umbridae > Umbra > Umbra pygmaea. Next base: position 62,707 of record JACXGM010000324.1, read on the forward strand.
GTTTACATTTATGAAGCCATTCACTTCACCCACAAGCAAATATCATCAGCATTAAGCCCAACTTTTGGTGCCAAATTAGCTTTGTACTCTGATAACATTCTAATAAATAGCAGCTTTGTCCGGCAAAACACAGCAAATAATGATATACATTCATGTATATAAATAAGGTAATCTTGTCAGTATATTCAAGATGGCTATACAGTACAGGTTCATGTAAATATACAGAAACAAACTAAATGTTTACATGAAAACATAACAATTTTCAGTGTAATATACACTATATATTGGAAATCATATTCCAGTTGGGGAACTGGAATCCGTCGCACATGGAGGCTATTCCACACCAGGTCACGCGTTACTCAGATCCTCCAGTGTTCTGGAGGGGATGCTGCCTTGGTGTCTGCGGAGAACGGACAACAAACGTTCACATCAACTGTATGTCGGAATGCGAGGCATAGGCATGTGATGCAAAGAGTTACCGGTAACTATTAAGTACGCAGATATAATGCGCTGTGATGCATTTATTACGCAGAGAGGCACAGGGTCCCTCACCGGAGCTCTTCCAGACACAGTTTGTTCCTGAGCCGGACGTCCTCACTAATGGGGTAGAACAGCAGAATCAACAGGCCGGTTACTATGAAGGCCACTGGGGCGGCGCCAATGAGCAACTTCAAAGTGTAGGCTACTTGATCAGGCTGTCTACAGGCCCCTGTATCATAGCCGGCAAACCTGAAGGCACACCAGAGTCAAACTTAGTGCAGTTGTAGAAACGCATATACATATTTTGATCATGACCTGAAAACCTGTATTTTACAGAGTTACACAATAGTTACATAAAGTACAATGGGATTAAAGCAATTAGGCACAAGTGCTATATGGCCAATACACCACAATTAAAACCTGTTCTAAGGCGTGACACATCAAAGAATGCCTACTACTACCTAAGCCATGGTATACTGGCCAACCAAAAACCCCAGAAATGCCTTGTTGCTTTTATAAACTGGCTACCAAATGAATCAGAGCAGTAAAGTGTCATGTCAGAACTGGGAGGGATGTGGTATATGGCCAATATAATATGGCTAAGAGCTGCTGCTATGCACCGCTTAGCAATGGTGTATTAGCAATATATCAAAAACACCCAGAGATGCTTTATTACTTTTTACTGCTCTAATTGTGTTGGTAATCAGACTATAACAGCGATAAAGCATCTGACGAGTTTTTGATATTGCCAATACACCATGGCTAAGCGGTGCATAACAACAGCTCTTAGCAGGGCCGTTTCTAGCAGGGGGGCTAACACGTTCACCTTGCAACACTATATTATGCCGGCAACACAAACTCAGATTTTTCCTTTCAGAATAATACCACAAATTTTTATTGATTACAATAATCATTGTGAATTCATTACAAAGCATTACACAATTGTATCCAAATGCAATTATATTATGTGTAAGGAAACAATAAGAGTATGTGATTTGCAAAAAAATGTTTTCAATTACAACATTTAATTTTAAAACAGTAACAAATATGTTGTATGCAGAATTTGATTTAATATTGTCAGTGTCTCATGTGAATACATAATTACATATGAAAAACATTCACTAGTCTGTTTTATCCTACAACAGACTAATTTTAGCAACACATGAACATAGACCCACCAACTATCTATGCAATGAATGAACAATGATTATTGTAGTGAATTACGAGCGCTACCATCTTGAAAAGTAAAATCTGAGTTTGTTTTGCCGGCATAAATTAGAATTGCCAGGCGAACATGTTACCCCCCCAGCTAGAAACGGTCCTGGCTCTTCGTCATGGTATATTGGCCATTTCCCTCGTGCCTTAATGCTTACATATACCACAGCTATAAACATTCAGACATGGTTTATAGCAGGTGTATACAACTCTTACCCAACGGGGGCTAGAGGTTGCTAGTTCTCTGTTCTACCTCATCATTAATTGCACCCAAATAAGTCCCAGATTAGAAGGGTTGCATTGAAAGAATTTAGTGTTTCAGCTGGTGTTCATATACATCTCAATCTTGTGGTGTTTAACTGACTGTGTTGGAGGTGTGTGTTTTAGAAGTGTTTCATGACATGACTAGTGTTTTTATTTTTGGAAATCCAGATTCATCAACTTACTATAAACGTCTGTACCTGGTAGAGTACATGTGTGTGTTTGTATCTGTCTTACTCGAGGCAGAGGGTGGACACTCCCAGGGAGATCCCAGCAGCGAACTTGGTGAAGAACACATAGAAGGAGTAGAAGATGGCCTCATAGCCTTTGCAGTGGGGGTTTGCCAGACGGAAGTCATCCACCACATCTGGCAACATTGACCTGAACACACACACAGACACACACAAATACTACATCAAAACATCTTCCATCATCAACTGAAAGGCCTACCCCGTAATCACATTACACAACCAGCTGTGACTTTCTGATGAGGAGCAATTTACTTATAGCTGCCAGTGAATTAAATGGCTACGATAATGCTTCAAGAGCTGAGATAAAAGGGTCCAGTGAAGCGACTTCTAATAACATGATTAGATGATGAAGCTAGCTGTTTCAGAGATCTCCAACCACAGATGGGAATGACCAGATAAACAAACAGACAGAAATATACATCCCAATGACCCAGTGGGATGTACCCTGTCATTACAGTGGGAATGGGAAGGAAATGGGGGTATGAGGAAGAAAGGAGCAAGGAGAAAGAAACAGAGGGGAAAAGAGGGATGACAGAGTGAGGAGGAAAGGTGGAGGAGTGTGGGTAAACCAATATTAATACATGTTAATAGCAAAAGAAAGTCGGCCGTAGATTTATACACTTCTTATTTTTCAATGTGCCATTCAAGCTGAGCTGGTTACTTTCATGCTAGCGGGTGGGTGACTGAAGAAAAACCAGTACATCGCTGCTATTACTGGCACAGTTATGGCATCTTTCAACTACAAGGCTTCTAATTGTACACAACTGTGGTGTCTACTCTTCCACACCACTATTTTTACTACTTCTACCGTCGCTACAACAACTGGTTTATGCAACAACATCCCCACTAGGTTCACAGAGGGCAGTTGTGCCAGGCCAATGCAATGGGGCGTACTTACCACGGTAGAAGGAGCGATGCGGCCACACTGAGTCCAGAAGAGACAGCCACGACATAGGCTACAACCAGGTTTGGGATGAATACCAGCATCATCGTGAATGGCATCATCCACTATACATAGAGGAATGAGTTCAGTTAACCTGAAAGTAACACTGTTTGTATCAACGGTGGCGTGTTAGACACTTACCGTGATGCCACAGAAAGCTGCTGTCTTCTTGCCAAACCTTTCCAGAAACCACTGCCAAAGAGGAATACTCACTACTGCAGATACCTGGAGGAAAGAAAAATCATCTAATGAATAAATACTGTAATCTATATCATTGTATTTAGTCATTTGAAATTTCATATAAATACAAATTTAAAGAAATAAAATAACTTGATTCTATGACTATAATCAGAAATATAACAAATGCACTGAGGTTCCTGAAGGTGGTAATAATGCTATAATACTTTTAAATCCTAGGCTACATCAGAAATTGGGCAAGTAATATGAAACTGCTGGTTGACCAGTTGCAGCTATTATTTAAGAAGAAGCCTTAAAGGTTTTTCACTTTTAATTAAAAAATATATTTATTTTTGGTTTTGGCTACATGGGAAAGAAATCAGTAGTCCCCTAACGCTGCCTGAAACTGCTTGTATTAAATCGCTACATGGATATCAATCTGACAGTACTGGAAAGGCTTACAATTGGGCCTTATTTTATGTTTTTTACTTATACTGTGGGCGAGCATATCTGTTGCTAACAAAAGGTGATATTTGCTGACTTCAAAACTGCAGAGAACTTCATATGGACTGTTTTTACTGAGGTTTGTCACATCCACCTGGTAAGTATACTAGAGTGGGTAAATAATTTAATATCAAAAGAGTATCTCTACCAACATTAATTTAGTTAGCTACTGTAGTACATTTTTAACTAACTACTTTTTACTGAATACATCATGCAGCTCTTGGTTTGATTGGTTCAATCCAATTTCGATCCAAATGCATTCATTGTCCCAGACGATTTGATTCCTCAGACTGCCGGACGGATATTTGTGTAACATTTCCACAAAAGCCTTTTCAGATGGTATTGTGTCGGCTGATACTTCAGCCCATACAGTACATTACTTAGTACACTATATTCTGGTATGCTTTTTGACTCAACAGCACAACCAGCACCCAAAACTGCCTAATTTGGTCAGATAATCTTTAAAATAGTGGCTAGTTGTTCTTTGAGATATTACTCTACTACTGAAGCCACAACTTACCAGGATGGTTAGCACAATGTTTTGGAAATGGTCTCTCAGGTCCACTGCATATGTACAAAACAAGACAAAGTTGCTCTGCACCAGCTGGAAATTAGATATCATACAAATACATTAGATGACTAAGCATATTCCGCCCTGTCCTCAGTGCCCGCTGTGCCAAGTCACTACAGAACCTGCTGACTAGTTTCCGAAGAAGCAGAGTTTTATCTAAGCTCTTACATGATATATAATCCATATTTTCTGATGAGCTAAGTAAAAAATTAAAGCTTTTTTGAGATACCGTCAGTCTAGATGTTTCCAATGGAATATATTAAAGCTGTATTATACAGTAAAACTTAGACTCAAAACACATCAAAATATGAATCTCTTAATGAATAAGCTGAAGGCATGAAGAATGACAACAATAACAAGACAAATGTATGTGTTAAAATAACAATAATGTGCTGCCTATAGTGTGGAGATACTGTTATGATATATAAATAAAAATAAAAACATTACTAATTAATTTAGTAAAAAAGTTTTCATCCGTAATTTGGGCATACACAATAAGCATTTTTATTCAATAGACTTCAACTGCATACATCATCTATCAGTCACTTTATCTCTAAAGGGCATTGCTTACTTCCAGGTGAAAGTGGCGCAAATTGTCACGAGATTACGGCGATTTTGGGGGGTTTGGCTGTGATTGATCAGAAAGCCATGCACTGCTTTTACTCTCTCATGAAGGTGTGAAAGCTCATTAGAAAAGCAATAGCCCCTATTGTTTGGGTAATCATCCCCCGCCACTCTCGTCTTTTTATGCAGCTGGGAAAGAAGTATACTACTATAAGAAGTATGAGCACATACATGCCTATGCAACCACAGTGAGCTGCCACCTTAATGCACCTCTATGCAACCACAGTGAGCTGCCACCTTAATGCACCTCTATGCAACCACAGTGAGCTGCCACCTTAATGCACCTCTATGCAACCACAGTGAGCTGCCACCTTAATGCACCTCTCCACAGCCACTGACGTGCCACTTCATCTTTGGCAACTTACACATTTAAGATATACTTAGCCGGTAAATGGTAAATATTGTAAGGCACACTTAATGATAGAATTGGTTTGGTTTTTATTACTGCATGTGTATTTTGTACTCTTAAATCTTAAAATGCCTAGATGTATGTGTAAAGGTTTGCAAAATTAAATCAAGTCAATCCAAGTGAGAGAAGGAGATCTAATTAAATATTTGTTTAATATGAGGAGTTCTGGCATGTAGTTTATAGGGTGAAAACATATATTTCAGTTGGATGAAAATGAGTAGTTTATAGGCAGAGAGAATAGCTGAGGGCTAACTCGTTTTCAATTAAAATCCATCTAATATGAAGGATAGCCTGGACATTGTGGCAGGATATTTAGCTTGAATGGTTGATGTGTTGCATGAGAGCTGAGGTGGCAGTATAGAGGTGCCTGACAGATGACATCTTCAGATAGACCTCTCTCCACTGTAAAGTTGGATTAGATCATATATAGATTATAGGTTAAATCAACAATATACAGTTGTGGTCAAAGGTCTTGAAAATAACACAAATACTTATTTTCACAAAGTCTGCTGCCTCAGTGTTGATGATGGCAATTTGCGTATACCCCAGAATGTCATGAAGAGTAAATCAGATGAATTGCAATGAACTGCAAAATTCCTTTTGCCATGAAAATGAACCTAATCCCAAAAAACATTTCCACAGTATTTCAGCCCTGCCACTGTTGTAAATTGTTTGCAAAGTTTGGCTATATTATTTACAGTTAAGAAGTAAAAAAGTAAGGTATTTGTATATTATCATGAATACATTCCTAATAGTTTAAAAGGAATAATTTTTCATTGGCTTTTACATTTACGAATGTCAAGTGAAGTAGCCTACTCGGTAGTGTTGATTGGTAAACTCTATTAGTTCATATAAAGAAGCTTTAATTTCACATCCGACGTCTGCGTCATTATTCAGAACGTAATTTATGAAACAGCCACAAAAGGAGCAGCTGCCATCATGTCAGTGATTGTCTCGTTAACACAGGTGGAAATGTTTATGAGGACAAGGCTGGAGATCAATCTGTCATGCTGACTGAGTTAGAATAACTTTAAAAGGAGGGTGGTGCTCGACATTGTTGTTCTTCTGTCAACCATGGTTACATGCAAGGAAACACAAGCAGTCACCATTGCTTTGCATAACATTTTGCACAAAATCATTGTTTGGGCCATGACTAGGCCTTCACAATTTTGTGGAAAATATAAATCGCAATTGTTTTGCTTAGAATTGATATCACGATTCACTGCCATGAGTTTATTCTCACGAAGTGTAATGTTTATTGCACATATGAACCATGACAAAACAAAATGGCAGTACCAAACATAGATTTTTTTTGGCACCTATAGCACATTGCACATCACCACAAGCCTTTAAACATAGAGGCTTCAATGAATAAAGAAGATAAAGTACATACTGGCCATCTAAGTACAGTAGGCTACAAAAAATAGTGACATAGCATATTGAACTAAATTTGGCCCTATTCCGGCTATCTGAACTCCTTGAACATGTCTGTGCAAAAAAACAAAAGATCACTGAAGCAGCAAACTTTGTGGAGATCAATACTTATGCATTCTTCAAACTTTTGACCATGACTGTACGCTAGGCTGGCTACATCTGGAGCTATTCTCAAGGAATCCAGGAGGCCAACAAAAACAACATTACCCCTCCATTACTACTGTATATACACTGTGGATTTGACGTCTATATATATTTTCGGGATCCATGTTTCTTTTTTATTTAATTTACTTTTTTAAGTGCATTACAAGGAACATACATTTTTTCATTATAAATGTTAAATGTTACATATAATGTATAATCCTTACCTACCTGAATGGCCACAGAGATGAAAAGAAATGTGGCTGTTAAAATAAGGTATGGACCATGACGCATCACCAGCAAGAAGCCCTTGTGGAATGGAATCTGTTTCTCAGTCTTCAAAATGTATGGGTCTGTGTGAGAAACAGACTAAGCATGATCTGTATGTCTCTCTTTTATCCTTTATATTGCAATCAACCCATGAAGCATAAATCATGCTGAGATTAGAGAATATGGCATTAGTCAGACGCATACAGAGGATTCCCCTCCACCAATCTGGCAACCCTGTACAGTAGCTGCATTGCAGTCTTGCTATGCTCCATCTGTTCCACATAGAGCTGCCACTACAGAGAACGAGAATTGACAGGTTCACTGGTGGTGAGGTCAGCAGTTAACTGACAGCCTCCGGAAGAATTCTATTCCATCTTTGCTTTAGCACTGAGTCCCATTCAGACCAATATCTCTTTTGAAGGGAGACCTCCCTCTCATGTCTGGGAGCTATGGAGCATAGATTCTGTCAGTTTACATATAACACTTTATCTTCCTTGATTTCTCTGAGTTGGATAATTGTTTCATAAGGCTGTAGCAAGCTAAATGGAGCCCAGAAATAGTCAGGCCAGAAAAAGCCTAAAAACAATGCGACTGAGTGCTACTGGTACATTGCAAATGAGGTTAAGAGTGAAATGTGAGAGGGAAGAGGAGCACATAATTTGCTGTGAACGAGCACACACACACAGACACAATCCCACACACACTCACCATCTCTTTCCTTGACTCCCAGGAACATTACTACAGTGCAGATGAGAAACACTCCACCGATTACGCCTGCAGCGATCATATACACCTCCTTCTGTGAAAGGATGGATGTACAGATACAGTATAAACACCTTCGTCATGGAAGACAGAGAAAATGCACATCTTCTGTTGACAAAAGTTCAAATGAATAAACTGCCTTGTATATTTTTCAATGTTTTGGTGTTGTTTATCTTGTTTTTTTGGAGTGCAGGAAGAGCTAACAGGGATCAAAATAAATCAATACACAAACAAACAATAAACAATACCGCTCTAACAGACAACAGATCAAATATGTCACTGTACAGATTAGATATAACGGTAAGCATAAACAGGAAAGATTCGGAAGGTTCATTGGCACCCAAACATACACTACCAAAAATACTGTAGTCTTGAAGATGTTAAGTTTTAACCTCAACAGGAAACTGTACAGGCCTAAACAACTCAGGACATGTTTGCTATTTTTCATTGCAGCACAGAAAAGTGGTTTATTATTATTTATTCACATCAAACGTTATGTTGATGAATTGTTATGGACAACTTTACAGATGTCCACAGAGGAATCCAGTGGTAGCAGTGTGTGTGTTCAGTCCGTGTGCTCAGCATGCATACAGAAGGACTTCCTTAGTGAGAGGGCTGCGCAATTTGGGTTTACCAAGAATCATTTGCAGCAGCCCAACTCGAGTACTTGAATAGCTGTGGGAGGCTGAATCTGACAGTGAACTTTTGGGCTGGGGCCCGTCTCACCCCGTTCTATTTATCCAGAAACCAACTTTTTATTCACAAGAATCACAGCAGGGCCTTCAGGTTTTGTCTGTGTTTTTTTCAATAGAAATTGAATGTTCCACTCTCATTCACACACAACACATTGTCAAACGTTATCGAACATCCCCAATTCATAAAAAATGCATTTTAAGTTTGTGGTTTGGGGTGCATTGAGGATTTTTTATGTGGTAAAAAAATAGGCTGAATGACGCCGGATTGTGGTCACCATGTCAATGTGTGCAGGGGTCTCTGGTTTTAGAAACTCCATTGATGTTAAGAAAAAAACTCCTTTATTGTGGTCAGGCAGGGGTAGGAGAGGGGGCTAGGGCAGATACTCAGAATCCTTCCATGGTCTTTCACTTCAAACACTAAGATGATAATTTAGGAAGATGTCTTAAAGTTGACACAGTATGAACACACAGCTAGGCAGATTAAAAAAACTTCACACAAATCCTACTTTAGTTGCAACAAACCCCTATGTTTTTGCATGTTTACCTTCCTTTTTCTTGCAATTCTACTCAGATTTAGAAGGAAAGGAACATTTTAAGTAGAAGGAACAGATGAACGTGGGTGCAGCTGACTGTCAGCTGGAGTTATGAAGTGATTTCAAAACACTGCAGGTCAGGTAGGTTGTTGTCGCAGTGACACTTACAGCATCTGACAGGAAGTCCTGGGAGTGAACTATCCTCTTGACGATCTCCGCCCCGCTGCCGTTACCAAGGTTAGCAGTGGACGAGTTGCTCTGGGGGCAGTGCTTCAGGGTGTGTGCTCTAGCCACTATCTGGCCCTGGATGGCAGCACCTACTAGAGTACCCAGGACCTCCAAGGTCATACCTGTAATGTAACATATTATATTATTAAGTACTATCAACAAGAACAACTGAGCAGTGCTCGGGTTTGATCGAACAAACTAAGCGGTATGTTAGTGACCTACGATAGGCTGTAGCAGAGTCTCTCTCCTTCTGGTCTGTACTGAGGAACATGGTGAGGGCTGAGTAGGGCACATGGAAACACTAGAAAACACAAAGGACATCCAGGAAACACTGTGAGAAATGGAGGATTGAGAAATTCACAACAGTCAGAAACCTCAGCTCTTTTCTATATCTCAAGCCCAGTGCATTGCAAAAATGGACTCTACAAAAATAAATAAAACAAACTATGAATAAAAGGTATTTCTTGCTTGTAATAAGTAAAATAATCTGCCAATGGAGCAAGATTACACACATTTTCAGGGCATATTTACTAAAAACAAGTGTTATTATCTAATACAAATATTGAACACTAGATGAATGTACTTTTTTGCCAATGGAACTAGATTTTTAAAACAGGATTATTTGCAGTGTGGATCCATTGGCATCCCTCCTACCTGAGACTTTTTTCAATTTGTCATTTCCACTGCTGCTTAGCAGCACTGTGGAGCGACGAGCAACCGGTCACAGGTTCAGAGATGACAGAAATACATGAAAGCCTGTCCCGGCTCTTTGCATTTCCTTTGGCCCAAGGCAGGATGGAGCGTAAATTAAGAGAGAGATGGCCCAAGGGAGGGCCAAGGATTGTATTTTTGGTGGCTCTGTTTGGGAATAACACAACACAGAACCCAACTCGACCAAAGCTTCTGGTCATAAAACGTACCGCAAATAATTATACTAGACGGTGACAAACTTTTTTTTCCTCAAGTCTTCATCTTTTTTGTTTAGAAACACTGTGGTGGCTAAAAGTGAAATTGTAGCATCTGTCAATTCCCAGGCTTGCACAGACTAAGACAATGAAGTGCAGCTAAAAGTGGTAACCAGCATTTACCCACCCAGCGGTCTCTGGCAGGACTGAGTGTATATCAAGCAAGTAGTTAGAATGACATGTCATTACAGGGCACCGCAATGTGGCTACAGTGGGCAGTGGGCAAAGCACAAGTTAGAAAGTTTAGACAGAGTAAAGGAAAAAGTGGGGGGCTGACAATGAGCACAGTGGAACAGTTTGGTTTAACTGGCTTGCTCAAGGACAGTGACACTTTTTTTGCTTGAAGTTTTTTATTTACAGGACAGGATGACACATAGTCTAGGGAGTTTGCATGTGGGGGGAGAAAGAGAGAATGGGCACAGACAGTGGTGCTCCAACTCCCATCTCCAGGAGGTACATAGACGGCTACACCATAGTCAGGCATGGGATTGGCATTTTAAGCTTGCAACCTTTTGGTTACCGGTCAGATGTTCTAACCCACTGTTGTCAAACCGGTTCCACAGAGGTCCTAGTGTATGCAGGTTTACACTTTTACCTGTTAGCTGACTGATTGAGTAGGTCACTAATTGGTTAGGATCTCCCCTCAACTGGTAGTCTAGGTCTTCATTGGGCACTAATTGAAGGGAAAGACCAAAAACCAGCATACGCCATCTGTGGAACCGGTTTGACACCTGTGCTCTAATCGCTTGCTAGGCTACAATGTGCAAAGTGAGCGTAAAGGGAGGAAGTGGATGTAGTGTAGTGAGTTAGGCCAGTGGCCAAAAGGTAAATGGTTTCAAAAACCTAAACCGACAAAGTGAAAGGTGCCCCTTGAACAAGGCACTTATACCTCCTGTATGTTGTTATGGATAAAACTGACTGCTAGGTGAGTAAAATATAAAAGGTATAAAACAAGTATGTGCAGGTGACAAAGAAGATGCAGGGGAAGAATTGAGAGATCAAAAGAGAAAGCTGTTCCTTAGAAACAAAATGAATCTATTTAAAAACATTTTTAAGGTAAACTATCTGAGATTATGTTCTGAACACAGATTGGTTCTGCTCACTGTAGTTCTGTGTTGCTCGTCATGTTTTCTGACAGACGTCTTCTCTGATGTGATAAAGAGAGGGATCCTGTAACAATGTTTGATCTGCAGGCTACTTTGGGTAATCAAAAGTAGTGTTGGAGTGTTAAGAAATCTAAGAAAGATAACATTAATGTCCTTGTTCCTGTGAGCAAAGTACTCATTGTAGTAGAGGTAGTAGTAGGAGTAAGAGTTGTAGTGTTAATAGTAATAATAGTAGTAGTAGTAATAGATGTAGTAGTAATAAATGTAGTGGTAATAGTAACAATAGTAATAACAATAGTAGTAATATTAGTAGTAGTAGTAATATTTGTAGTGGTAATAGTAAAAATAATAGTAGTAGTATTTGTAGTAATAGTTGTAGTTGTAATAGTAATAATAGTAATAACAATAGTAATAGTAGTAATAATTGTAGTGGTAATGGTAATAAGAGTAGTAATATAAATAATAAAAGCAGTATGTAATTTCTTGAGTTACATTAATTCTGTAGATGTTTTCTGTAATGCCTACTGTACATTAATTATTTGATTAACATCACATACAGTGATCTATTTGCCTGTATTGTCTTATTTGTGTTAGACCCAAGACAGATTAGCGCTTAGCATATTGTAAGCCAGTTGGGATGGAAAAAAAAGAATAAACATACAGTAATGAGTGTCTGGTAGAGGCAGTAGAATCCCAGGTACCAGATGAATCGTCCGTTGATGAAGGGAGGAACAAACCAAAGGAAGAAGTAGGATACCACAACGAACGGAGTGCAGCCCACCATCCTACAGGGAGAGAAGGCAGCATCATTGTTCTCAGTGCATATCCAAATGACAATTGTTTGAGCAAGGACGTTGGTTTTGCTCATTCTCTGAAATGTATACAATGTATAATGGCAACTGATGTTCCATCAGCAGTGTCAGCACATTGGTTAGCAGTGATACATTTAAATTTGGATTGACTGAAAAGCATTAAAGGGAAATATTTAATGTACGGCACTTCCTAAATTGACTGGAATTACAAGGGAATTTAACCCAACCCTAATAACATTTCTACAAGTCCCCATGATAGACTGATGGTGTGTGGGGGAGTTTGCGAGAGATGGACAGTGTGTTGTTGAGACTGAAGGAATCTGTCCTGGTCAGTGGGAGGATGGGAAGGTACATGACACCACAGGACTGTAACCCACATGACCATGAGCTCAATTCAGACACTGTCCGCACACACATATACACCAACAAACACACACACACACACACACACCGACAAACACAGACATATACACCGACAAACACACACACACACACACATACACTGACAAACACATATACACTGACAAACACACACACACACACACACACACACACACACACACACACACACACACACACACACACACACACACACACACACGCACACACACACACACACACACACACACAGTGTCAATTGGAAGGTTTGGAACAATGTGTTGTCCATGTATAATTCATCCAGCTACAACTGCTACATATTATTATGGGCTGGCTGACACAAAGTGAGAGAGAGAAACACAGCAAGAGAGACAGCGAGATTGAAAGAGAGAGAGAGAGAGAGAGAGAGAGAGAGAGAGAGAGAGAGAGAGCAAGATTGAAAGAGAGACACAGCGAGATTGAAAGATAAAGAGAGAGAGAGAGAAAGGTGTTATTGACATTCATTCCTCGATGGCCACTGAATTATACCTGAGTAGGCTTTGATTATTTTCTATGCAAGCAACATTGAGTGGGAGCTGATGCTGGGAACAGTGTCCTCCAAATGGAAGCCTTACGTTATTAGATATGTGGGATGTTTACACGTTTGGAAAATGTACAAAATTGTTAATGCACAGGTGACCGACATAGATACAAGGAGTCGCTTGAGCGTGATGTGATTTGGGAATTGTGTCTGACTACGTACTCATCTACCCCAGGCAGCACTGTACCAATTTGTGCCAAACCTCGCAGAGCCCCCGATCATAGTCTGAATGCCGTGACCAGGATACGAACCCTGGCCACTGTGACGCAGATGTGCTGCAACCTAGACCACTGCGCAATGCAGAGGGCCCATAAGCTCTAATCTTCCACAGGCCAAATAATCACATTTCCAAACAAACATTTCCACAATGGATCTGAACTCTAACCTTCGTCGTTAAGGTGCCCTGGCATTCTAAGGTCGACGCGTTCCCTATTCAGATCCCGCTGCCACATGCCCTGACCTGTGTGGCTCTAGCATTCAGTTCAATGAACAGAGAAAGAGGTGTGGAAAACAGAGAATGAGAGAGAGAGTGAGAGAGATAGAGAGTGGTGAGTTCTGGTACAGTCCAGCTCTGCCAGTGAAACTGAGGCCTGTCCTTAGTGATTGTTCGCCCACACAAAGAAAGTGGCATGGATGACAGTGTTGTCCGGGGCTGGCGTTGGGTTGGGCCTGCCCCAGCACTGACTGGTCATCGTATGGTTGAAAAGGCTCATAGACTGAATGGAACAGTTAGAATGTTAGAATAGCCTGTCAGAATGTTCTGTAAGATGACTGGCAGGTTGAGTAGTGGAAACGTCAAAATGGGAGTGAAACAAGATAAGGCAAAAACACACAACAGACCGGCAAAGAGATAAGGCCAGAAGACAAAAAGAGGGGCTTTCAGACTATCAGCCTCTTGAGGTTATGAGACCAATGTCCCAGTTTTATCTAAACATTCCCCTCTGCTAACATGGTGGGGCTCTAACACAACAAACATGCCAAACACCCAGGGGTACCAACTGGGCAAGGCTTTGGGCACACACTCAAAGGCACGTACCCACACACACAAAACCACAGAGCTGGTGCTCTGCCACAGAACACTAAGGACACAGATACTGATCACTTCCTGTCTGTCTGATAATGTCACAGCCCAGGGCCAAGGGACTTCCTTTATGTCCATCAGGGGGGGTTTTCTAAGATGGAAATTGGAGGGTGTCTGGCTTTTTCTATCACACACACGTTTGCTTCACTATCTTTGTAGGGACCCATCAAAACTTTCCTAATCAATACTCATATTTTTCAAAACTTTAAACCCTACTTCTGACCCAAATGCAGTGATGAGTTCACAAGTTTTGGGAAGTCCCTAAATAAGACAAAATTATCAGGTAAATGGAGTTAATTTCTTTACAGTGACCTATAAAACAAATAGAAAGAGTAAAGAACATATCAATCATGGTCACCAGTAAGATATGAACTCCATTAACCTGATCATTTTGTCTCAAACAGGCACTTCCCGAAACTTGTGAACTCATCAAGTAACTAAAAAGTACTCCTAAAAGTAACTATACCCAACACTGCCCAAATGTAACTTTTTAACTCAACCTAAACTCAATATTTCCTTACTCAAATATGTTCTGGGGGCAGTAAGATTGGGATTGGTTCAGGCAAATACCCAATCAAAATGTAGAGGCGGTGGAAGTTAAGGAACTTTTCAGTCTTATGTTTGTGCTCGTGGAATTTCCTCTTCAATTCAGACCACAAGTAGACCTTACTTTAATCCTAACCTTAACCTAAACTTAACCTAATACTATCCATGCAATTTGCAGCTAATATGCAGTTTGTTACAGTTTTTGAGCTATCGTTATTAAAAACCAAAACATTGTCAAATGTTTCCAATGCCAGTTTGGTATTTGATCTGGAAACCCTGGTTACTAGTCAGATGACATAACCACAAGGCCTAAATGCTGACTTCCTGTAGCCCTCTGATAGCATTTCTAATTGTTGTCCATTCCAGTTTAAAATGTTCTTGAACCCCCGCCTCCTCTCCATTTTGATTGGGTATTTGAATTAACCAATTATGATCTTACTGCCATCAGAACATGTTTGAGTAAGGAAAACTGGTAATCATGGAATGCTGTAAAATGTTAAAAGTCATGTTTTTAAATATCCTCCACACAAGTACTTAATATTTGTTTCAGTGCAATGCATTTACACAGCTTTTACATGCTGGTAACATGCTGGTAACGTGGGACCAGT
>JACXGM010000325.1:0-12482 GCA_016801145.1 Umbra pygmaea
AATACAGAGTGAGTGAGAACAGGTGAATGGAATTTGGTTGATTGAGTCCGGGTATGGGAAATGTAGTTCAGAACAGGCAAGACTGGGGAAGCTGTAGTCCACAGGAAGAAGAACTGGGGAATGGGAATTGTAGTTCCGAGCAGTATATACCAGGGAAGTGGCAATTTCCAGGGAAGGGGAACTGGGAATCGTTACAATACTAAATAGTTGAATAAACCTAATAATTTGTCCTCTATTTCCAGATGGCTTGGTTTTTTTTCCCAATATATTTTAGGAACATTGAAGTAAGTCCTCTGCCTCAAACATGTACTGATGGATATCAGAATTTAAGAAAGTCAAAACAATTCCTTATCCACAAAGTCTTGTTTGTCAGCAACGTGTTGTCCTGAGGACAGCATAAGAAAATAATTTGGAACAAAGAAGAAGCCAGCCATTGTAGTTCTCTATGTACTGAAAAAATTGTTCCACCTTGTCTTTTTTGCATTCTAACACCTGATAGACACATCACAGTAAGACAAGCTGTACCTTAAAAAAATCAAGGACAACTGAGGCTTCTATGAATAAGGCTTGAAAGCGCGATCAGGAGACATGCCTATATATATTGTTTTATCTCGACAGTCCTTTCTGTGACGTAGTAGGGCAGCATTTACCCACAAAATTTGAAATATGTCTCTCTCTCTCTAGCCAGGCATGGCTGTTCTACAAATATCTGGGAGAAGCTCCTAGCACCTCCTGATCGCTTAATGGTGGAATTTTCCTTCTTCTATGGAGGAGGTACTGCAGGACTTAAGACATCTAGAGGCATCGCCAGCTCAAGGTTCATCTACCACACACCCCTTGAATGCAACGGCACTGGTCCCACTACCCTCCAACCATCAGGCAACACTAGCCTATAGTGTTAGCAGAGCGTTTCGATGGCACACCCATGAAACGTTGTAGCTTCCTGCTCCAGTGCAATCCACATCAGCCCGGCCATACCATCACAGACTAGGCCAAAGGGGTGACCATCATCTCTGCCTTAACGGACCGTGGTGCTCGAGTGGGCTACGGCTTTGTGGAAAATGACAGGACAGAGGGAACCTCCCATGTGATCTTCATGACTCTTCTGCAGCTAGATTCTGACCCCTGAGCCAAATGGGAATTAGGAGTGGGATCGTCTACTTCAGCTCCAACAGGGATCTTAGACAGCAGCAGAATACGCTCTCACTATCTGGACAGCAGCGGCTTGATGTGGATGGAATGAGGCTGAGCTGATTACTGTGTTCCGAATGGATGGTCTTGTGCATGCTCGTAAATGTCCCTCTCGTCGTCCACATATGTGCCACTCCCTAACCCCGCTAATTTTGACTTCCTGTTATCATGCGTTCCTGGTTTCAAGAACGCCAAGGCTGCCACATTATCATATCTTCATGATGCAGAGAACAGGTTGACGGAGGAACAACCCTGAACATCCCTTCAGGTAAGATTGCGGCGCCTGTTCTTTTGGGATACAGAGGAGACATACATCAGGGCAAGGTGAGAGAACCTATACAACCCACCTGTCCTGCTGACCGTTTGTATGATGCTGACAGTATTGTAGTCAAGTCACCAACTGTCGAGGCAGAGTTGAGTCTCAAGTCCCTATATTTCGAGTCCGAGTCCAAGTCTGAGTCACCAAAGAAGAGTCCAAGTCAAGTCCGAGTCAAGTCTCCATTACCAGCGTTTGACTTTGAGTCCAGAGTTCGAGTCATGAAGTCTGAGTTGAATTCCAAGACTGCCTACATTGCTCCACTCTGGCACCTTTAAAGAGCTAATATACAAACAAGACCCCTGCATTTTCATGAAACTGCAAATTTTGATTGCGCTCGAACCGTCACTCGAGCAATTTTCAAAACTTGCCATCTCAAAAATGTGGTTGCAGTCGTTGACGGCTTCTTTTTTGTTCAACATATGGTTGGATGAACCGTGTGAGCGCCACTTGCCATCGCCATCAGATCTGGCCAAAGCGAAGCTGCTGACAACAGGCAAGATTAGAGGAATTGAGAGGGAGAACAATTTAAAAAGAGTGACCCCAAACCTTCAAATCTGCAAAGAAGTTAAAATGCTGTCAGTTCCACTTTAGGTTTATGGATTGCTGTATTTGCATCAGAACTACTGAACTCAAGTTCAGTTTGGGATGGTTGAAATTTGACTTCGGGATGGTATTGGGATGGGGAGGAAAAAAGTTCAGCAGCGAACCCTGCATGCATTGCCCCATAGTTATGTTTCCATATGTTGTGCCCTGGAAAAAAGACATACTGTAAATGATAATGTAGCCAGGCCAAGTAATTTGTTTGAATGACAACCCATTGGGCATTCAATCAAATAGAGAAATGAATCACTTAAAAATTGCAATAAAAAAATAAACTATCAATGGCAGTCAAACTTACAAGCAACATCCACTAAAATTGGACAAATAGGGTCCGAATGAAAGGAAAAAAAGCTTGCAATATGGTGTTCCTGAATGAGATCCAAATTTGGATTAAATCATAATAATAATAATACTAAAATTACCAATTTCAATATATATTGATGCACTTCATGCAATCAAAATAATAATAATAAAATGACCAATTTCAATATATTGATGCACTTCATGCAATCAAAATAATAATAATAAAATTACCAATTTCAACATATGGCATTCCACACAGACACAGGTCCCCATGGTGGATGAGGGGTTATGACGCGCTCCAGCTGCCTGGGACACCATACATGTCCACCTCCAAAGTGCTGTGAACCGGAACTGTTCTCCTCTTCTACTGCTGTGTCGGAAGTTAGGGCCCAGGTTTGTTGAGCCCTTCAAACAAAAGAGTTGTCTATGTTTTTTAATTTGTTGAGTATAGTTGACATCTTGAAACTTAACCAAAAACATGGCAGACAGTTTTTTGGTAGCAGTGGCTGGTAAAAAAATCAATTTTTAACAACTTTGGAGATAGCGACAAACATATTTACAACTTAGACCACTTTAAGATTATATACACACACCTTGACAAGTTGACAAGAAAAGTGACAAGAAAAGTGTTTATTGTTGACAAGAAAAGTGTTTATTTTCAGACCATGTGAATTTCCTTTCACGTAAAAGCACTGGAAGGCAGCGAAACGTAAATGAATGTAATTGCTAATTGAATCTAATATGCATATTCATGGCATGCAGGTGTTTGTCTTTGTTAATATGACCTGCATAGAGACTTCCAGGAGGTTAGCTGTATGAAACACCAGTTTAATGGCCTGAACAGAATTCTCCACCCCTGGACTCCCACTGTACCATTATATTAATCAAATCAATTACATCCCACTTATAACCTCCCCTCCAGCTGCAAAACTCATTGTGTCCTGCTGAACAAGCCTACTGCAGTTGTGTCTAATATGTTATTGTGCTCCTAGGTACTGTCCAACAAGACAGTGTTAAAGATGCAGCCTACGACTGGATCAATTAAAAAATAGATATTGATAGATGTGTAATATGCTGTTTTTACTTGCATATACTCTAAGTACAGTACAGTCAGTGTCATAGGTTAGCCGTTCAATTCCAAGTTTAAATCAAGTTGATTGATGACATGGAGCACAAATACATGACATAGTAGCTTAATAGCACCACTTGTACAACACCACATGCTGCATCTTTAATGGTATCATAAATCTAAGATGCTTAGCTCTAAATAGTGACAGTAGATAGTTAATAGTTGAAGGTTAATAAACACACCTGCTGTTACCTAATGTCTTTGTAGAGATGTCACAAAAGGTACAATTGTAAATCCTTGATTCAGATGTATCATATAAAATGCCAACGCTATATAACATTTTATAGAGTTTCCCAAATGCTGCCTTATCACTGTGACAGACTGTGACAGGAATGATGTTTAGACCAACAATGACTGAGATGGACTGTCTGAACCTAGACACATGTTTATTCCCCTTTAAGGTAGCATGTATTTCAGACATGTGAAAATGCCTCAGTGCTTATGTGCTTGGTGATACTAGTGTTTTGCTCACTAGTTGCTTGGCAACACGGGGGCCAACATGGTGTAATTGGGTGTTTTAAAAGGGGGACATTAACACAATATATAAACTGACAGCAGAATTTAGAGACCCCGTTGATAGCTGATTATAATGTTTAGAGTGAAGACAGAGAGAGAGAAGGAGAGCGTGAACCCCCTGACATGTGTTCAAAATGTGGTCGGGTTCAGTGCTAATAGCTTAACGGCAAATCTAGACCAATGGCGTCAAAGCACCATTATTTCCTGAAACGTCTCTGTAACTTGAGCCGTACTTTGACGCAATGAGATATGGTAAACCGCTAACGAAAGCACCATGTCAGCTATGCGCAGGCTGTTCCTATGGCGATATGTACAAAACATCCATACACGTGTACGTTTCCGGAATCAGGAAAACGTAAAGCCTCATACGGTTACGAAACATCAAAAGTCAGTTTACCTTAACCTTATCGTAACCTTAACCTCAGCTTAACCTTGCTAACCTAGCATGTTACGTCTGAACTTAACATCCTCAAGTAATTTAAATAGTAAACGATTTGCAGAGGTGGACAAAGTACTGAGTACAAGTACTTTTCTGAGTAACTCTGAGTTCACACGTTTTGGAAAGTCCCTACTTAATAACAAAGTAATCAGGTAAAGGGTGTTCATATCTTACCGGTGACAATAATTTATATATTCTTACTCTTTTAATTTGTTTTTTAGGTCAATGTTAAGATATGAACTCCCTTTACCTTATCATATTGGTCTTAATTAGGGACTTCCCAAAACTTGTGAACTCAGAGTTACTCAGAAAAGTACTTGTACTCAGTATTTTGTCCACCTCTGACAATTGGTCTATTCTTTGAAACATTCTGGTAGAATGGTGATTCAATACGTAAAACAAAGGTTATGGCCATATCGTAAATCTGTCTACAGTGCCTTGGAAAAGTATGTGGCCGCCTTGAACTTTTCGACCTTTTGCCCCATTTCAGGCTTCAAACATAAAGATATGAAACTGTAATTTTATGTGAAGAATCAACAACAAGTGGGACACAATCATGAAATGGAATGAAATTTATTGGATATTTCAAACTTTTTTAACAAATAAAGAACTGAAAAATTGGGCGTGCAAAATTATTTTCGCAAGACACTGTACGTAATGCCATGAGAATGCATAGCAATGCAACGCTTGTTTCAAGCAGCAAAGATGCACAGTCTGTTTTCCTCATCACTGTTGATGAGCTTAGACAGATACAATACAGACAAAATATGTAAATTCATAATCTAAACACCACATATATTAATAGGTTTGTTAGATCATTTGAAACATCTAATAAAACTAAAGTGACACAATTATTGACAAATAGGCTGAGCTTATTTTAAATCATGTTATTGTCAATATATATTCACCAAGCCATTGCTGCAGATTCAGTGCAAGACCTTATTTACCTGAATGAAATCATCAATTAACAGAATCAATGCTCCTAGTCGACATCTACAGTACATCTACTGTAGTTGACACTGGTGATATCGGCACATTTTCCTGTTTAGATCTGATTTCTTGTACATCATTAATCAATATACAACCACAATATGTTTCTGATCAAATTCAAGTTTAGCTTGGATTTATATTTTATGTGGTTGAGGATGCAGACAAGGATAGCATCGATATCGATGTACATATAACATAGTTTACCACACTGAAAGAAAATATATTAAAATAATAATAAAATTTTCCCCTTCGGTTTCCAAATAAAAATATTGTATATAATGTTTTGCCCCAAATTCTTATCACGCTAATTGAGATGGATGAATGTACCGTTTAATACATATTATCTTCAAAAGCATGCCCTTTCTCTACAGTATAAATAAATGCATCAGCACAGCAGTGGCTTGGTTCTGGGTTTTAGGAATGAGGAAGGGGTCAGCTGCACAGGGTTAGATGTACAGTACATCTGCCAAGCTCTCCGTGTGCCCTCTCAAGCCTCACCCTCTCTACCTGATCTGACGCTAATTGCCGGATGAGGTGCTTCTAGTGCTTTTTCCCTCAGGCAATATTTGACAGAACTGCAGAAGAAAGACATTAAACAGAGAACAACACACGTGCCTGCAGACAAACACCTCATGGTTGAAGATCTCACACACGCACTGACACACACATATATAGCACACATACTAATACATTAAGCCTTCAATTATTGGCCTCCTTTCGTATCACTGGTAGAGGCATGTGAAGAGGTGTTAGACTTATCAATAAGGAGCACGTGAACAGTCTGTCTGCATGTAAAGTATCAGACCCCAAGTGGAACAAGATGCTTTATGATACGGACAGAACCACATGTGGCTGGACTCCGGTGAGCCTACCCACTGTCATCACATAGAAGGCTGCATTTTAAGAGGTGAATGATGTGTGGACATGTTTGTTGTTCTGTGTCTGACAGAAACACTCAGAATTCTATATATTTATTGCTCTTGAAGGCAATTTGATGGCTGTTGGATATTGGAAGAGCGCCGATGAATGCTTCCCAAAGCAACACGTTGATATACTGTGAAGCTTAACAGCTAGAGGTGGAAAATGATTTTGAGAATAACATAGTTTAAATAGACTGTCATGAACAGTAACAATATCAATGTTTCTGGTAAAATAGAGATGTGTTACCAAAAGAACAGTGTGCCGAATTCAAACCAATGCTGCAGCAGTACATGGGCATCCTACCACCCTAGGCCACACAGACCTCTCTAATACATAATATACATACACATATATTATTCTTTATTTTATATTTATAATATTTTGTTATATATTTTTTTCCTGAATGTCAATTATTTTGGTTCCCTGGAAGCAACCTTTGTCATTGAATTTTCTTTACTTCTAGGAGGAATGCCATTAACTGTTGTGATTGCAGTTGTGCAAGGACAGGAACTGAACGCTCCTCCTCTGTCAAAGGAAACTCTCTTACAAGTCCCTTCAGCTAATTTCCTCCACATTTATCATAGGCAAAAAGCAAATGTTCATTCTCATGGATTTTAACAAAATAGACACATTTTTATTTGAGGCTGTGGAATCCATTAATCATCAGCACACAGGCTTTAACACCACTGCGCCATTTTGCCCACAAGATTCACCCAACCTAATCAACGATAGCAACCTCAGCTGCACATAATCGCATCATGTCCAGAAGACATTAAGACGTCACTTGAACATGTGGATAGACACATGGTTACATGGTTATATCGCATAATCGTAGATGTGTAGTTGACGAATGCGTAGCCTCCCATCCATATAGCAAATAAAGGTGATGAACCAGCAGCGTGTTAAGAGTCGTACCGACTTGTCGACGTTTGCTTGGAGGGAGCATGATCAATCTTTGACTATCCTTCACTTGCTGTGGAAATGCCATGGGGCAATAACAAAGTGGAATTGAACGTGACAAATTGGGATCAGGGACAAATAGGAGTAAAAAACATGGTCTCAGTTTCATAAGAATGACTTATCCAAATGTTATTTCAACAAGAAATGCAGTGCAGATAGAGCCCTCAGTCTTGCTAGCTGTCACGAAAGTCATTCATCTGACCACAGAGTTACAGTTATAACACAAGAACACACCATGTAGTTTGCTGTCAATGTTTCCAGAGTTCTTTCATCTTCCCTCAAGTCATTTCTGTCACTACATACAGCCTGTCTGCCTGAATGTGTGTGAGGATTTGCAAAAACATTGCAAATGTTGTAGCTTAATGCATTATACTAGTATATTATTGACTGATCACTCTGATCATTATTTTAATATCTGTTAAGCATACCTTTTTTTTACTAAAACTACACGAAAGTGTGCCCTTTCATCTCACTTGGTGATTCATGTTGTAAAAGTTAATTAACAAACGCATCAAAATGTGAATGGTGTTTTACCCTATTAGATCTACTGTGATGGTAGTCATTAGTGACACCATTTAGCCTCAAACGAAACCCAGTCATTATTCTGTAGATTAAATGTCAATTACGCTGCTGATAGCTCATCTTCCAGCACTGTGTGATAGAGTTAGGAAAAAATATATACCTACATGTACGAGATCCATTCATAAACTGGAAACAAAAATCTGCACTGCAACTTCAACAGCTGTGTCTTTAAGTTCTCATTCAGAACCATTGGTTATTATCTACACTACCGGTCAAAAGCTGGACACACTTACACAAACACTTGAATGGGTAAGTGTGTTAAAACGGCTAACTAGTACTGTATATACTGTATACAAACATACAGAATACTGTGGTAAGATTATGAGTTAATGCAACAGCACCTCACCATCAATGTATTCAGCTGTTTATCTCACCAGATATGGCTTGAGAACCATGATTTTGGTTACCACTGATTTTCACCTGTCTTACCTGTTCTCATGGCAACATGTGGGTAACCGTACGCAATGGAAAATGGCGGCACTGTTGATTAACCACACATGCTGGCTTGCCTGGTAGGCTCCCCTCTCTCCACTGGGATATCCTCGCTCCATTGCCACTCAGAGGCCGAGTTACTGGCCTGCTCATGTTTCCCCATAATACCCCACACTTGTGGGATGGGAGTACACTGTGTGGACTATACCCTCTTAGAGTGGTTACAGTCTGTTGGTGTCCCTTTTGTGGTGTGGTCTTGGCAATGTGGGTGGGTCTGAATCATGCCTGCTTGCTCCTGCCTGAGGTTTTCTTTGTGCAGGACCACGTCTCTTGTCCCCCCCCGTCTCAGCCCCAGATGTTATGCTGCAATAGATTATGTGCTGGGGGACTGGGGTTTTATATCCTTTTTCTCTCCCCACTTAAGTCTCATTGATATGTGACGGGGGATGAGAGGCAGTTTATATATTATTTTGGGGTGAGGTACTATATTATCTTGTACCAAGGTACTAGACTAAATGTACGCCCACTAATCTTTCTGATGACATGTTCATCCTAGGAGGTCCCAAACCCTTGGAACATGTTTCAGGACCATGTGGCCTGATGACTCCTTCCTGCCCCTGTCCTGTGCCCGCCATGCTGGTGCCCACGTCACTGCTGTTGGTGATCATGTTTCCACCTGGTGACTCCAGATGTACATCTCCAGAGAGCGTTACGTTCTCCCTGCCCAAGACCACCGAACTGTGTTGATGCTACACAAAGACTATGGTCACAGACCACCCATTCCTATCTTCATTTATGTCCAATAAGTGAACACTGTTAAACAACGTGACCTTAATACAATGGGCTGTGTACCAGATCCCCCACCCGGTACAGCCAGAAAAGGACTGGCCACCCCCCTGAGTCTGGCCTCTATCTAGGTTTCTTCCTAGGTTCCATCTACTAAGGAGTTTTTCCTTGCCCCTGTTGCTCACTTGTGTTGTTTGCTCTTGGGGGTTTTGGGCCGGGTGTCTATCAAAGCACTTTGTGACAACTGCTGTTGTAAAAAGGGCATTATAAAATAAATTTGATTGATTGATTGATTGATTGATTGATTGATTGATTGACTTCAAAGACATAACAATGGTTTTTAAATCTGGGAATGGGATTCCTCAACTAAACAACCAACCACGTTTTTCAGATTTAGTACAGGTGCCCAGAGACCAAATCAACCCAAATTCATTAATTCCAAAGGATGACTGGGCCCAGATGGTAGATCAGGTTGAAAGAGAATATGAAATGAAAATACCCTGAGAGGGAGACGATGAGGTGAAAATACAAATTCTTGTAAAAGGCTACATAAAGGGAGCATATCCTGGCTTTGACCGAGGCTATTCGCCTTTACATCAACTCTACACTGCAGTGAATCAGTCACTTTTCCAGAGATCAACCTTAAGTCACAATTAAAGAGCAACTATAAAAAATTCCAACCTGTGAATCAGAAACATAAATATGTTCTGCCAAAGTTGACTACAAAGTATATTTCGCAGTGACAGGATTTAACCCTTATTTTACCAGGCGAATAGACTGAGAACACAATCTAATAGACATCATTGACCTGGAAGCAAAACAAACCTGGAAAAATAGGATTAGGGATTATTTTGTTAGCTTGCCAAATTATGAATTTGATCTACTGTAACAACATTTCTATTACTGGTCAGATGCTTTCCCACTCCAACAATCCATTAAGGACACAAACCCTATCAACAATTTCCCATATTGGATTAACAATACTGGCAGATTAGGATTAGAGAATAGTTTATGTATATTAAATGTAACAGTATTTATTTCCCGTAAATCAGACTGAATAATTCTTGTGACACTAGGTAGGTGCAATTATCTTTCAGTCAGAAAACATCAGGCATGCTCTGGAACTCATAGAGCAAAAGTTGATTACCCCAGCGCAGTGTGCACTAATAACTTTGTACTCAAATTGATGATTTGAGGTAATCTGAAGGCTTCAGCTGTCCAATACGTGTTGCTCTGGAAACAAGGGGAAGTTTTTGAAACATAAAGCCAGGCTGGTACACCGCTACACTGAAGAGATCCCTTCCTGGATTATCAAGTAGCTACTCATCCTAAACTCACTTGTTTCACTAAATCAACCTGTTACATGTGTCAAGGACATATTTCCATCCTGAAAATACGTTTGTTTCTAAATTATTTCCCTCTATGAACAGAAGCTTGAGTTTCTTCTTTGGTAATTTTTTAGTGCAAAAAATTCAACATTTGGGCTGTAATTACTGATTCATTTAACAAATGTTGTTCAATTTTAGAACACTGGTTGGTGAAATAAACGTGCATACAGGCCCAGCTCCAGGAAGAAATGACCAGGGGGGGGGGGCATTTTTCATCAGTGGGGGGGAATACCTAATTAATATACCATTTGTAGTGCTTATCGGGAAACAGAACTGGGGGGGCAGAGATTCTATCTGGGGGGGCAATGCCCTATTTGCCCCCCCGTAGATCCGGGCCAGCGTGCATATTGAAACACATTTGCAGACAGCTTGTCATTTTTTTTGTTTCCATTACCAATCCATGGTAGGAGATTTAATGAACAAACCTAAATGTTTATATAAATGGCAAAGATTTCCGTCTATCAATAAATATTGACTGGCAATGACTGGAAAGAAAATGCCAGGTAAAACAGACTTGCTACTGAACCATATACGTAAGACTTTCAACAAGTAACAATGACCGTCAGGGAATAATACAGAGGGCTTAAATACATACTGTACACTAATGGGGGAATTGACGCCTGGTGTGTATGGTTTAATGACAAACAAGACAATCCATTGGTTGAATGATGGAAATTATCAAAAGTTTGGGTGAAAACAAAAATCAGGAAAGAAGTTGATGGCAGCTGGATCTACCAAACGTATCCTTTGCCACAGAGGGAAACCGTAACAGGAAGACAGTCACGAAGTGCACAGACCTCTGTTGGGCCTGAGAACATGTGGTCTGGAGTCAGGAGCATAGACCGCTATACCAAACTCTGGCAGAGTCACCTTTACATTTAGGTAATTTAGCAGAAATTCATATCCATAGTGACTTATATTAGTGAGTGGATGACTTTTCAGAATGACTCATAGTGACGTATAGTAGTGAGTGGATGACTTTTCAGAATGACTCATAGTGACGTATAGTAGTGAGTGGATGACTTTTCAGAATGATAGTCTGTGGAATTGAACCTACAAACCTTGGCTTGCAAGTGAGATGCTCCACCACCTGAGATAAATTATATAGTCAAAGGTATGGACACCTGACTGTCACACCCATATGAGCTTGTTGGGCATCCCGTTCCAAATCCATGGGCATTAAAATGGATCTGGCCCCGCTAACACTGCCACAATTCTGGGAAGGTGATTTTGTAGTGTGTTTGGGGGAATTTGTGCCCATTCAGCCAAAAGAGCATTTGTGAGATCAGGCAATGATGTTGGATAAGAATGCCTGATTCACAATCACTGTTATAATTCATCCCAACAGTGTTCAGAGGAGTTGAGGTAAAGGGTCAGTGCAGGTCACTCGAGTTTATCCACACCACATTTGTTGAACAATGTCTTCATTTGCCACAAAGTTGAAAGCACCCAAGTATCATAATCTTTTTTCTACCATTAGTAAGTAGGGTTGTCCACATACTTTTGGCTATAGAATGTAAATCTTATTATCTGCCCGAGGCGGTGTGTGTGTATCGGACTCAGGAGCTTAGACTCATACACAATCTCCGGCACAAGATACATCCCATAATCTTTCATGAAATAAAAGAATTGTTTGGCCTGACATTGAATTGCTTGTTACATAACATCTAAATGACAGATCTGAACGTCTCATCAGAATAACAACACGTTTCGTATGTTTTCTTGGAGTCCAAAATCAAATGAATGTGTTTAACAAAAATGAGTGTGTGCTTTTTAACATTAAGGATAAGAATGACAAAGATGGACGAATGGATACAGCATGAAACATACGAGAAAGAACGACTCCCCACAGAGATCACCAGAATTTTCTCTCCCAAACACACATTTATTCCTTTAACGTAGAAAAAAAAATGCTTTTTAAGGCTG
>JACXGM010000325.1:12582-35126 GCA_016801145.1 Umbra pygmaea
ATAAAACTTAATTTACAGTACCTGGTTCCAGTCCTTACAAAGGAGGATATTTTGAACTAAAGCCCCCCCCCCCCCCCACCCTACAATATTTTCAGTTTGTTTATGGCCCAGGGATAATAAGTAGAAGTCAGCAGGAAAACATATTCCATTACATACCGCGCATTTGGTTATGCACCTGTTAGCATGCTTTCTAGCGTTTTAGCAGGACAGCCAAAGGTTACAGAAAAAAATGTTACTTGTATTAATGCCTGAGGATGCTAGCTAGCTAGTATGGAAAAGGTACTAGAACTAACAAAGGATAGTGCAACGTGATGTTTATTGGTGAGTTCTTTAAATAGACGAAAAGGGAATTACTTTTCTTACTTTTTTAATTTCACATTTGCCAATCATGAAGTGTTAATATGGCTAAGATGGTGTATTGTGTTATTTTCCTACCATCCAGTTAAGTGTTGACCTTTATCTTTAAGGGATGTACACCTGAATTACCCAGTTTTATAAGCATTGCTTCAGGGAGATTTGTTTCAAACATGATATTCATCCACTGCTCTCCCCCATCTAAATGTAGTTGGTGAAATGTAATGTGCGTTGGGCAAAGGTTTAAGTGTCTTTTGGTCTTCGTAGCTACCTATTCCTTGATCGATTAGAAGGTGGGATCTGCTCATGTGATCACACCATTGAAAGTGCCTTAGTCTATCAAACACACTAATTAAAAAATGTTCGCACCATGTTTAGACCTCAACCTGTTGGAGAAATACTACCAGAAATCCTAACTCCAGTCAAAACTAGGCTCAGCGGTGCAACAGTTACATTGGGAAGCGAGTGCACTCTTCTCTAGGTTTAAATCGTCTAGAATCGGATGCCTCTCTTACTTTGTCTTTTTTATGCATGATGACACTCTTCAGCTCAAAAGGCATGTTGAATGTATGGTCATGTTGCTGAACTTCACCTATAAACTCTCTTGGATGTTGTCCACCTTGGTGCTATAGGCCATCATTGAATTGAGTTTCACAGTCCTGTTTTAAACTATGTTCTCACTATGTGTGTACATGTTTTACTAGCTGATTGATGCCCCTGAGAAAAAACTGAAAATAAAACATTAAAGCTCCTTTGACTGCCTGTCAGCTACCAGCTCATTGTTTTTGAATGTCATAACTGTCAAGAACACAGATCATGATTGGAGCAGACTGATCTACAAATCACTAACCTCGACACAATAATAACTACCATTACCGCCGTCCGTGTATGAATGAGTGAATGAACGGGTGAAAGTGAGGCACTGTAAAGCGCTTTGAGTGACCATTGGTTAGAAAAGCGCCGTATAAATGCAGTCCATTTACCATTTCTATGTTTTTTTTTCATCATTGCATTCATCATTTGTTTTTCCAACAAATGCATTTTGGAAAACAGCCTGTGTGCATTGCTGTGCATGTATTGTGAAGAAGAAATATTTAATTAACATTTTAAGCCAAACAAATAAGAAATTATTTAAATGTCAAATATAAACAAGGAAAAAAATGCTCATATATTAAATACTCCAAACCTCTGCAATTGCTTTGTCTCCACTTCTTTCCATGCGGCGTTCCAGAACGACCGACCAGTCTACGAAGCAGCGAGTTTGAGGAAACGCAGAAAGAGCTCCAGGAGTGAATGTCTTCTCCACCCTTGACAACATCCTGGAGAATCTATGGTGTTTCAATGCCTCCTTCTCCCCAGCCCCAAACAACACCATCTGTCCTGGCCCGTTCAGTATGCCCTAGCCAGAGCTACTGAAGAAATGAGATAGTAACCCAGCGTACTGTAAGATGTTCTTTCACCAACTGATGTCTATATTTTCCATCCCAGATGGGGCTGGCAAACAGTAGAGACAATGTGACCAAACTATTTTTCCTGCTGAAGGGTCAGGCACTACAAGAGGCAGCTGACATTTGTGAGAAGGGAGGAGTGGAGGTGTATGATTACGGACTGTTCACCATCAGGCTAAAGAGTATCTTCATTCCACTCTCTCCTGGGGAGAGTAAGAAAAAGGAGTAACTGGTCCACCTCAGTGCTGGTCAGCCACCAACTACCTTTTTCCCTTCTCTCCACATGGCAGATATGGAGCGTGGCTGGGGTAATCCTGACCATCAGAAAAATCAATGAGTGACAAAGCCAGTTCCACCACAGGCCCCTGTCCAGCCAATGAAGTGGCAGGGCTCTGCTAAGCCGGTTCCACCACAGGCCCCTGTTCAGCCAAGGAAGTGGCAGGCCTCTGTAATGCCAGCTTCACCACAGGTGCCTGTCCAGCCAACGAAGTGGCAGGCTTCTGCTAAGCCGGCTTCACCACAGGCCCCTGTCCAGCCAACGAAGTGGCAGGCCTCTGTAATGCCAGCTTCACCACAGGCGCCTGTCCAGCAAATGAAGTGGCAGGCTTCTGCTAAGCCGGCTTCACCACAGGCCCCTGTCCAGCCAACGAAGTGGCAGGCCTCTGTAATGCCAGCTTCACCACAGGCCCCTGTCCAGCCAACGAATTGGCAGGCTTCTGCTAAGCCGGCTTCACCACAGGCCCCTGTCCAGCCAACGAAGTGGCAGGCCTCTGTAATGCCAGCTTCACCACAGGCCCCTGTCCAGCCAACGAATTGGCAGGCCTCTGCAAAGCCGGCTCCACCACAGGCCCTTGCAAAGCCAGCTCCACCACAGGCCCCCGTGCCCCCAGCCAAGCGACAGGCCCCTGCACAGCTGTTTCTGCCAGAGCTGTATCAACATTAATGCCAATTTACTTGTGCTGTGTTGATGGCACACTAACGCTGTGCTAGTGTTTGTACCTACTGATTGAGGAGAAGCCTTTGTTGTTTCATCTTCCAAGTGCGTATATTAAATACTCCAAACCTCTGCAAATGCCTCGTCTCCACTTCTCTCCACTCAGCATTACAACTACTCTTTTGTGTATAAAAAAAATAACCTTCCACTAGGCAAAATAATAATACAGTAGGTTATACTTACAAAACCACTGTAAATATGTATTTAGAAATTACAAAGGACCAACACATTTTCAGAAGACAAGACATTTTCTGCTGTAGTGTCCTTGATTTCGACATCCCAGTGAGGCCCCTGAGTCAAAATGATTGCCACCACTACTGTACAATAGAGGGATGATTCGTCTGAGGTTACAGAAACGCTTCACCCTAAGTAAATACATTGAATTTAATCTTTAGTCAAGATTAGTATCACACACGTACATCAAGAGCAGACACACACACAGACAGATATATTATCTCCATGCTCTAATCCCACCTACTTCCTTTGCCTCTCTCTGTCTACCATCCATTCTGTATTCCTCCACTCCCTCATTTCTTCCTCCCTCTCTTTATATTTAATCCCTCTTTTTCCTCTGCTTTCCCCTTATCTCCTCCCACCTCCTTTTCTCTGTAAACAGTATCTCTCCACCTGTCCATTCTCTCTTCCTTCTTCTTCGCTTCCTCTCTCATCTGCCTTTGTATTCCTTTCCTCTCTTCCTCTCTTCCTCTCTCCCTCCCCTCTCCCTCCCCTCTCTCTTCTCTCTCTCCCCCCCCTCCTATCTCCACTTACAGGATACTGATGTGTAGAACTTTAGTGATATCTTTTACGAGGACGACCACACATTTCTTAATCAAAGGTAATTACGGGGAAGGCCGCCTCCAGAGGACTATCATTATTGTACAGACTGCTTACTTATCGTCCCTATTTTAAACACTTCCTATTTTTAAGACCCCAAAATCCTAAGAGCAGCATTCGAAATAAGCTGTAATGGATTCCTCATGTTTCACCTGTGAAAAGCCCAAACTTAATTGCTCTTGTGGGATCTTTGTTTCAGATTAAAAAACTAAATAATTGTAAGGACTATGTGATTAATATGTGGCACCAATTCATCTTTGATCTAATTATAGGCTTCTAAGCAAGAATCTCTGTGACAAAAGATTATCATCCCTTTTGAATAGGGCTAATAATAGCAATTGATATAAATAGGCTATAGGGTCATATAGTATAGGCAACAGACCTTGATAAAAAATATATCAAGTATTGTATTGAGAAAATCATCAACCATGCGTCAAATTTTCCCAATTAGCAGAAATGTATTGAGGAAAATTTTAATAATGTGATACTCATCAAGTCCCATTGTAAGTAGACAGTCATCTTTTCCCATTGAAATTAAGAGGTAAATTATATTGTTTTGGTATCGAATTACAGTATGAGATCTGTCTCGCATCCACTGAACTCAGTGACAGAGGTAGGCTGTCATTATGTTTTTCCTTGTATATCTTCTGGTGTCCATAGCTTCAATGTCCTTGACAGAGCCGAGTGACTACCCTCCTGTAGCTTTCATTTCTGTCATCATCAAAATCTTCAAGGCTAGTCAGAGATCCAATAGTCTCTTCCCTCCCCGACACACTTGTTCACCTACAGCTCCGACAGATCCACGGAATACACCATCAACACCGCATTGCACACCGGCCTTACTCATCACCCATCTGTCTGCAGCTGGACTTCCAGACTGCTGAAGGTTGGTAACATCACTTCATCCACAATGATTCTCAACACGGGGGCCTCACAAGGCTGCGTACTCAGTCAGCTCCCAATGTACTCCTGTAAATATACAACTGTGTATCCCCAAATATCACCTAGGGCGTTAAAAGTTCCAGAGCTAGCCCTGTGTCCGAATACCATCATCAAGTCTGCTGATGACACTATGGTGGTATCTTCAGATGAGTAGGCTTACGGAGAGCCAGCTAGTGTCAAGTAAATAAAACTTCACAAAATTTAAAAAACAATTCTGTGAAAACTGTATTACTTGATGCTTTGTAACAAATAAAAAGCACAGCCTAAAATGCAAATTCATTATATTAAAATATGGACCGGCAAGTGCAAGTTAAAAAATGCTTTAGAAGCAAAGCTCCTCGTGTCCTCATCCAAATTTCTGTTATAATGGCAAAATATGCACTGCATGGTGTTCAAAATTCTACACAGTGTACATTTAATGGAGCCATATGTAAGATGTCCACCAAGCAAAAGCAGAAAATATTATATTATTATTATTATATTAATATTATTATTAATTTTATTGGGAAATTATGTTATTTATAATTCAGTACTTCAAATAGTTTGTCATTGATAGCGTATGGATGCTGATTTGTTCATATATTCTCAATGGATTTTGCTAGACTCGTTTGTAGGGTCATAGCCGACCAAAGAAATAGGGTTAAGGCTCTGAATAATAAAACTCAAATAGACATCAATTCTTAGGGATGGATTAATATTGGGCCAGTATGGACATGTCAATCTACCTTAAGATGTAAGTTGTATCTACATTCATGTAATATGGTTTACTTTTATTTTAAAGGGAAAAATACTTCACTATGGTGACACTTTGCTATGCTGTAGGTGCTACAGTGGCTTCCCCAGTCAGTTTTTATAGGGGTGGCCAGATGGGGCCACTGAAGATCTTGGGATGGGACACCAAAACCAGAAGCCATTGTAGTGACATCACTAAGCCCTGAATGAAACTACACGGAAGGAGATCATAAAAATGCATACTCTGTCCGTGAATAGGCGTAGAGTGGGTGGCAGTATATGCACCTTTTAAGTCAGTTGCGATCTGCCATTAAACCATAGAAGAAGAAGAACAGGAAGTGGTAGTGAATTGCGTAGCTGTATACAAAGAATTAGAGTGGGATTCTTTTCAACAATGGCTAGTGGAAGTGATGAAGAGCTTGACGATTTCAATTATGGTTGGGTCTTATTGAATGGTAACATCCACTCATACTAATTTGAGCCTGAATACACGGATGAAGAAATGCAGCAAAGGGTAGAACTTTTACGTGTATTTGTAGTGTTGTTGCTTACTAACGTTATATTAAAGCATGATTCATGTCAGTAATCCTTTTGTTGAGGTATTTATTGTTTACGTTTTACCTGCAATTCACCAGCTAAAGTTATATTATACAGATGAAGTTGTTACTGTTCACATGTAGACTTCCTGTAGAAATGCGAAAGAGCAGTAATGCAAGCTAATATCTTCCTTTTCTAGCACTGTCACAAATCAGGTGTTGGTGGAGAGAGGGAGACAGAGGCAAGTAGATGGTTAATGTTTATATAACGGGGTTGTCCAGAACAGGTAAAACAGCCAAAGGTAGTTGCAGGTGACGTGTATTGCAAACAGCACAACAAATATATTTATCTAGAGAATACTATGCTATTTAGAGGCAATGACTGACATAGTGTGCACGCATACAGTAAACTCTACTGATACATACAGGAGGCACAACTAATGTGTCAATCTACTATGCTCTCGCAGCAGCATAGACGCTGAGGCTACAAACACATACAGAGCATACGCATATATGTACTAACAAAACTGCACTCTTGTCATAAATACACATATATCAATATTACCTCCTGGATGAACAGCAACACTCAGGTACAGATCATCAAAGACTCACGCCCCTCTCTGTTCTACTTAGCAATAAATAGGGAAGAAAGGGGACCGACTGGAAGCGATTACTAACTAAAACCAACCGGTCTCAACAAACAACCCAGAAAAATACTTTATATAACACCAGTTGAACAGGGGATGGCGCCACACTTCACAATCCTCACAATTAATCCCAACTCAAAAACAACATAAATACCCAAAAAACATAAACATCTACATATAACAATGAGTCCATGATCTCAGTTCAAACTGCCACACTATCACACTCTGGGACAGTGTGACAAGCACAACACAATCATCATTTTGTTTATACTGTAGTCACGTCTGCAACAATTTGCTTGCTGTACAATTAATAGAGAATATTCTGGGTTACTGTTTAAATCTAGAATATCAAAAATATTCTGTATACTATATCAACCTGATTTTCCCTTTTTTGTATTCCAGACAATATCAAGTGGCAGCCTACCGTTTTCTTCTGGAGTGGATGTAGTGGATGTAGTGGATGTATTGGATGTAGTGGATGTAATGGATGTAGTGGATGTAGTGGATGTAATGGATGTAGTGGATGTAATGGATGTAGTGGATGTAGTGGATGTAATGGATGTAGTGGATGTAGTGGATGTAGTGGATGTAATGGATGTAGTGGATGTAGTGGACAGGGGCGCTGTAAAGGGGGGGTAAAGGATGACGATTCTCGGGGCCCATGACTAAGAGGGGGCCCAGAGAAGCCCTGTCTCAGCTGTGTTGGGGGCCCTGTCAAGATTCTTTTCATGGGGCCCAAAATCCTTAGCAGCGCCCCTGGTAGTGGATGTAGTGGATGTAGTGGATGTAGTGGATGTAGTGGATGTAATGGATGTAGTGGATGTAGTGGATGTAGTGGATGTAGTGGATGTAATGGATGTAGTGGATGTAGTGGATGCCTGTGTGGTTGTGAAAGAACCACACAGGCAAGCCTTTGTATTCCACTGATGCAATACAAAGGCTTTTGTGAGGCAGATGATCTATTTGATTAAATCTAAATACTTTAACTTAAAGATTTAAATTAGCAATTAACTCTTTTGAATATATTCCAGCTCAATAAATTAATAAACATTTGACCACAGAACTCCAAACTAAATAAATAGAAATATCAAACTTAATGTGCACACATTATTATTTAGATGAACACATTGTATAGCAAGGGTGTCCAACCTTGGTCATTGAGAGGTACCGTCATGTAGGTTCACTCCAACCACACATGATGTCACTTCATTCGGTTTATTGGCAGCTAATTATTATAATCATTTTTGACGAATGAGGATTGGAGTGAACAGGAGAGAAGCTATCCAGGACCAGAGTAGGACATGCCTGTACTACAGTAAGTGTATTTGCAGAGAAGTGTTGAAGGGCCGGTTTCAAGGACACAGATTCCATTTGACTTGATTATCATATTCCTGGACTAAGTAATCAAGTTGAATGAAAAATGTCTATTGATCGTGCTTATTTAGTGCAACACTAAACTTAATCCTTGTCCATGAAACCAGCCTGTATAGTTGAATAGTTATGCTACATTGCTTTAAATGTACAATATGTAGTTTTTGGCCACTAGGGGTCTCTCAATCAAAACAATAGCAAAACATCTACTTTGATGAAGTCGAGAAGTAGTGTTGGATCATGGGTTTTGTTGTCGTCGTCAATGACAACCTGCTAATCTATCGTTTCCGGCAGAAAAAATGTTCAATGTCAAAGTAATGTATTGTTAAATATATTATAACTTTATTCACGTTATGTTTAGAAGTTCCCTGGAACTTAGAGCAACTAGAGGAGTCAAAGGTTATATGACGCCATTGACAGGCGACAAAATGAAACGTCCCGTGTCTTCGAATTAAATTACAAATTTCTCTGTGTTTGAAAGTTGGTGGAACAATTTGGGATAATGTAAGTACACAACTAACAAATAAGTATAGTGATGTTTGCTTTTTTATTGCAAAGTACATATTTTGTTATTGTTTTGGAAAACTACATACAGTATTGTATCTTTAAATCATCATCAGTTACAGGCTGAGTAAGAAAAAGGTAAGGTTGAAGGTGTGATGATGGTTTATTTACAGATTTATACATTTGAAAAGTTACACAACAGATTAATAATGTGTGATGATGATCAAGGTGAATTTGAATTATCCATATTACCTATGTACAATACCCAATAGTGGGCTGTGGGTTTATTAAATTCCCTTGACTAGCCTGAAAGTAATTGTAAAATGTCCATCGCATGCACATAATATAAATTATTTTTGTAAATGAAAAAACTTGATAAGTGACAGTTCAACTACGAAAATCGTTGAAACCAAACACACTTTACCTTATGTATAAACATCTGAAACAATTGGAGTCAGTTTAAAACAATGGGGGACCCGCAGCAGTGTCTGTGTTTCAATCAATAGAATTTTCTAAAGACCTCGCAAAATGATTTGAAAGATACCAAGCCTGAAACCTAGCAAGGGACTCAGGGGCGTGGCCAATCTTGGGATTCTAAAAGGTACATGGCCTATTGCAGTAAGTACATTTTTTTATCAGTACAGAGATCAGTGGAGATAGGAATGGGTGGACTTTGAGCACAGATTTTATGTAGCATCAACACAGTTTGGCGGTCTGGGGCAGAGACAACGAGAGGTCTAGAGAGGTACAGCATTGGTCGACAGACATAAGAAACAAAAGAAGGGACATGCCGTATGGCATGTATCTCGATGTCCAACTCTGATATTCAAAATAATAATATACCTGTTTCAACTGTGCAGGAGAACATCAAGATGGGATGTGCAATGTACTAAACAGTCTGGTACCAGATACTTAGCTTCATGGAAGTGCATTCAATCAACAGCAGTGACATGGGCACCAGCACAGCAAGGTGGACTCAGGACAGGAACCGGAAGCAATCACCCCTATGGACCTTGTAGGACCATAACAATTAAATGGATCCATTTCCTGGTTTGACTACAGTCCGTTTTCTCTGTGAGTTGGTGGTCAATTTGAAAAATTTCCTAAAAATTGAAACTAAAGAGATACGACCAGTTGTGGGTGAGTAGTGGAGAGCCCTTGTGGAATTTTCCGTTAATGTTTGTATTTTATATTTCTATTGTTGTTATATGTTTTTATTATGGTAATACAGGGCTTAGGTGTAAAAGAGACGATGGTGGGGGCAGCGATTGTCTCAGGGTGGCCGTGACCATCCAATTACTCTTTTGGGTTGCCATTGAGGTGCTACTCTAATAAAGTCTTTATTTGATTGGATGTAATTCAATTGGAAGCATCATGACGTAGCATTTCAGTAAAAGGTATTCTTTATATATTTTAGAAACAGCAAGGTTTCCTTCAGAGTGGTTAAGGTTATGGTAAGGGATTGGGTAAGGCTTATGGTTAATGTGATACAAAGTAAAAATCGCGCTGCAATGGAGAACAAAACACACACAAAGCCTCCGTCTGGATTTGAACTCTGAACACAGGAACGCCCAAGACGCAGCTGGACCCTGCTTGATTTTCTAGCTAGTTAGCTTCTAGTACTAAACCTAGGAAGCTTTCCTTGTGCAACGACACTATTATGAAACTTTCATAAAATGCATTTGCTTGCTCAGTTAGTTATACCACTGGAAGCTATAAAAAATCCAAACCACATGGTGTATTGCTTTTGCTTTATTGCCAAGCTACTGTAGCTAATTCTTTAGTTCCCTACAGTCATATATATTCTTTCAAGCTTTTCCCCTGGAAGCCACAAGGGGCAGGAATTTCAAATGGAAGATTTAAAGAAATCATACAACAATCATTGTTAAGCATGATCTCCTTCAACCTCCAGGTGAAATGCAATAGATCTACAGTACACAATTGAGATTTCCCACAGTGTCTCTATACAGTTAAATATAACAATTTCATATGATATGATCCAAAACACCCTCATTTCTAGAAATAATGAATTCATATTCATATTTAATGTGACGTTTTTGTGATTGAAATATGATACGTTTGTCCTGGAATAAGATGGTTATTTTTCCCTAGTCTATGAGATAGATCAGTGTGAGCACAAGGAGACAGGTCCTGAGGCCATGTTATCTGCAACTCCCTAGGTGGTAAACACATCGATCAAACAGAGATGCCATACCGACCTGAGACTCAACCAGTCGACAAATCATACTGTCAAAACTTCAGTTGTCAAATCGCAGCCCTCACCATATTCAGGACAGAATGTAATAGATCTATTTGCTCAAACATTTTCCTTTTTTCTATGAGTTGGTAGTTAGGCCCGAACAAGACACCACATTAACCAAAGGCAGGGAAAAGCTATATTAATGTTGTGGTCAAAACAGATGTTCCTTCCTTCCCAATTCCCACTAACCTTGCCTTATCGGCAGCTCTGCAAATCCTTGGTCAGATCTGTGGGATGACAAGGGGCGTGCATGCACATTGTTCATCCAACCACATGTCGCCCGAGCAGCCGATACTTTTCGCATTGTTCACCCGACATGGAAGCCTTTAATCGGATCATGCATGTGATGATTACGTTCACCAACTATACTTCCTCAGTGTAATTCACAGGCCTGATCTGAACACAAGGAGTCACTAGAGAGTGACGTGGCATGATAGATAATCTGACTTATCTAACCCAAATCCCAAGCAGCGCTTTGCCAATTTGCGCTGCCTCGTGCAGGCCCGGAGAAAGTCAGAGAAACAATTGTCAGGCTTGAACCCATGACCATCGTGACGTAGATTGTCCTACAATGCAGCGACTTAGCCCACTATGCCATGCGGATCCCGGTAAATACACTGTATTAGTCTGTGAAAGAAATTATATTTTTTCTAGAGAGCCTTCAAAGTTTCTCAAACTTTAATTTTCTTAACAAATGAGAAAACAGTAGGAAGAGTGGATTTTGACAACATGACTATATGGTGACTAATAACGTGTTAATTAACTATTCATATTGGCTGTAATTCGGTAAATGGGTTAGATTTCAGATTTTCCTATCTATGGAAAGCAATACTGACTGTTCAGTACAGCATTTTACTTATTACTAATAAATCCAGTTGAAAGTTAAATGTTAGCTAAAGCATTCACTTATTGATTAAATGACTGAATTGTATTTAGCAAAATACTAGCCATTTGTGGAAGGTTAGATTTTTAATTCTCCATCTGTAGAATGGATAGCTTTTGAATACGTGGATAAGGAGTTGAAACTAATATGATGTTCATTGGGGAATTAAGACAGACTTTAGAAGTTTTATTCATTAAAAACGGTCGCATTCAATTAATTTGCACATTTTCTTTTCAATGGGAGATTTGATTTCCCCAATATTCCTTCAAACAAATTAATTAATACACATATTATTATATTAGGACAACTTGTGACAGTCTTCTGTGCTCCTCAGTTCAAAAGGTACGTGATTGCATGTCAGTTGCCCAAAACTCAGGATTTAGTACACCCTTGCCAAAAAGAACAAGACCACTTTGTAAACCTGATGGAAGGTTCAAATAGTGGTAAGTCAGAGCAAACTCCCACCTTGTTCCTGGAGCCGGTCCTGGGAACATGGTCTCTAATGGAGAATACATTTAGTGGAAGTGGTATAATTTATTTTCAAGGGAGCAGGGGTCCAACATCTTCCCACAGACAGAAAAAAACATACAGACAGAAAGAGTCATCAAGACAGAAAGGGACTGACAGACAGAGGAAGCCAGACAGAGTGGCAATGGAAGTTTCCTGCTCATCACAAGTCACAGCATGTTTTGCTCGCTGACACTTGTGGAAAGTGGAAACACTGACAGTCTGAGGGAAATGTAGAGAGATTAAATAAAGGTGTAGAGGTGATATAAAGAGTTGCGCTAGAGAGATGAAATAATGAGAGTGAGATGAGCTGGAGAGTTGGGATAGAGGGATGAAATAATGATGAGAGATGAGATAGAGACATTTCTTGTTTAAAGTCTTAAAAATAATAAAAAGATTTTGCCCATCTATGAGATATGATAACAAAAATGTATTTCACACAATAAGCATCCCTGCAAAGCCAATGAATCATTTAGTTGGTTAGACTTTATTTTGGAGTTGCTCTGTAGATAGTCACACTATTAACAAACTATGGCCAGGGTGAGGGTTAATTCTCAAATTTACTTTCCCATACACACACATTTTTTGAGTGAACTGTTTTTGAATATGGTCCCCTGAAGGTTTTATCTACTTCCCAATTGTTTGCGGGAAAAAAAACATGTATTGGGATGTTCTTTGTAAATTGTGTTATGGTCGCTTGGAGTTTATTTCGGGTTCCAGTTGTTCCCAAAACCATCCCGAGGAATCTCTAGGGATGTTGTGTGTGTCATGGTCAAGATATTGTCAGAATGAGAGCTCAGTTAAAAAAGATTTTAGTCCTAAGTCCTATACTGTGAAACCAGACAGTTCGACGGAAAGATAGCTGGCTAGAAGATGAGATTTCATGTCCCCGATGACCAGTTTAACACAGAAACCTCCATTAATGTCATGCAGGTGAGACCTGAGGCTGCTGTACAAGAAGGATATTGTCTGCTTTGGGACAGGAGCAGCGAATCCACAGATGTCACAGATGACATCAGCACATGGAGGGGGGCTTCATTGGCACTGACGGATCCCGTGGAGCATGTCTAGATGTCTCGAACATTGGCCACACATGGCCCTGAGGACTCGTAACGTGGCTACGTGGGAGTGTTCCCTCCAGTCCCCTGACTCACTCTCTGTCAAAAGACACAAATCTCATGATAAAAGTCAAATGTGATGAAGTTCTGAAAGCAGTGGTGTATATGAAGTTCTGAAAGTAGGATGTATATGCTTCTTTGTGAAATGTAGGCATTCAGATAAAGTTGCATCATGACGTGTATACTGTACTATTCTATGAAACACAATTCTGAGGAAACACACTGTGCTCAAGTTTAAGCATTTTAATGGGCTGCCATTCAATGTGGTGTAGTCATTCTCAACTGTTGAGTCATGACCCAAAGATTGTTTAAGTTCAAGTTTTGTTTCTTTGTGACATGAATAGGAGATGCAGATGTAATTGCAAATGCAGTGAAAATCTTGTGCTCAGTACCTGATGAAATGGATGGTGAGTGTATGTACAGTAGTAGTGTAAACAAATATTAATTGAATTGAGCATCTAGATCAGTACAGTTGGTATTGAGTGAAGCATCAATTAAAGGAGAATTC
The DNA here is from genome assembly GCA_016801145.1 of Umbra pygmaea. Classification (NCBI taxonomy): domain Eukaryota; kingdom Metazoa; phylum Chordata; class Actinopteri; order Esociformes; family Umbridae; genus Umbra; species Umbra pygmaea. Next base: position 26,221 of record JACXGM010000325.1, read on the forward strand.
TGTGCGATTTCAAGACGTAGCTCTGTTGTTTGCATATCTGAAGTGCAGTCAGTAGTGTCAATAACTCAAACAACCTGTATTGCCAAAATTGTGTTTACCTTTTGCTCCAGGATACAACCAATACGCTTTTACGGGGCAAGATTTAAAACGTGCTTTGAGCATCTGAACATGTTTGAAATGTCATTACTAGTCCATATCCATGTGCAGTGATTCCTTATAGTGAACACAGCGAATTTGAACTAATCAGTAAGTGTACATACCTCTGTTTATTTCCCATTTTCCAGTGAAGTCCACACTAGGCGATTGTCGAAGTCATACAATGCAATATTCCGTAACAGTAATGAGGGGTGATGCCGGGTGGCGTTAACGTTGAGAGTTTGAGTTCAGTAAACTGTCAATGTGGGAGTGATGGGGTGGATGTTACCACTGAGAGCTTGTGTTCAACAGGGTAACAGCAGCAGGGGAGAAGCTGTTCCGCAGCCTGCTCCTGCCATCAATGCTTCTGTACCATCTCTCGGATGGAAGGCAAACAGCAATAGAAGTTGACCAGGATCTGAAGAGAGAGGTGTGCTTTCTTTAGATTCCTCAGATATATGGATCTTTACCATCTTCCGCTGCTTTCTTCAACAGGGTCTCCACAATACACTCAACCGTCATGTTCCACTGAGCATATCGTGAGCTTGTAATAATATGACAGAACTCCTATTCCCTTGACAATCCACTAAACCCAGCACTAAAGAATTGTGAACCATTATCTGAAATCACAACTTCTGAAATGCAGTGACGAGTGAATAGGGATTTTAAATGGTCAATTACCGTCTTACTCTTAGTGTCACTTTCCAGTAGTACTACTTCAAAGAACTTTGAATGGTAGTCTACTGCTATTAGCTACTCCCTATTATTCAATGTGAACAAATCTGCTCCTGTTTACTGCCAGGACCTCGCTGGAACATCATTTGGTTGCAGTGGTTCATTCTGCTGTGAATTTCTGTATTTTTTGCACACTGCACCTTTAATTTACCATTCTATAAGTTATGCTGCCATATTGGGCCAGTAGAATACCTCCGTTGGTCTCTTTCTGCATTTCTCAATCCCAAGGTGACTCCCAAGTTTTGGTAACACTTTACAATACGGGTGCACTACTAAGCATTAATTTATGCTTAACTAATGCACAGATAATACTGAATTAATGTGTAACTCATGTTTATCTAATGTATTCGTTAATAATTACCACATCAGGAACTAATTAAGAGTATGTCTGATTAATATGTTGTTGAGGCACATCATTATTAACTCATCATTTAATAATTATAGTAATTTACACATGAATTTGCACTAATAATGCAGTAATTAATCATGTATTAATGCATATTAGTTTACCTGTATTATGCCTGTAAGTTGAAATACAAGTCTTTGGCACTTTTTATGGAATTAACTCACAATTACATATTTGATTAATAACAATTACTGTATGAACTAATATATTAATATTATTGTATTGTATTGTAAAGTGTTACCCAAGTTTTTGCTGTAGCATTTCTTTTCTTAGTGTTGCAGGAATCACTATTTTTTCACATTTAAAGATAATTTTATCTACTGTAATGCATTGAGTTAATCTCTGTCATTCTAGGATTCTCCTATTTCACAAGGAGTTTACTTTCTTTAGTCAGGCCATCCAGCTTGCACTGTCACTTTGATTAATCCTTTTTAGTTTCTTCCTGGATCTATTCCAGTGTGTTTTTAGCTACAGGTAAATCCTTCATCAACATGTGCATTTATGCATCAGTTTCCACATCATCGTCTTCAGAATTAGGTACTTTTGCTCATGACAAAGTGTGTGCGATGTACATTTCTTTACCTAGCTTACAGTATATTTGATTTTAACTTGGTACTTCCGCATCAGAAACCAGTGATTTCTTAGTGGTGCACTGCTTAAGGGTTTTTTCATTACCGTAGCTTCCAGAGGCTTATGATCAGACTCAACTTCTGTCCCAAATACAAACTGGTGGAATCTTTCCAGTCCAAACACAATAGCTAGATTTTCTTTCTATATCTGCACATAGCACTGTTGTGTGTCTGTCATTGCCTTTGATCCATATGCCACTGAAGTTTCATGTTTGCATTAGAACTGCTCCTAATGCACTTTTTTAGGCATCCACTGATATCTTTACTTGCTTGTGTCAGGGTTCTCTTTAGACTGGACAGTACTTCTCTGTGTTTTTCTTCCTGGTGAACACTTTTGGTGCTGAGTTGAGTCCAAAAGGCAACCACATGAATCTATAGCATCCGAATGGTTTGTTAAAGGTGCAGAGATTGGAACATTCCTTTTCGAACTTGAGTTGCCAGATACCTGAACTTGCATCAAGACAATTTTGGACAATTTGGCATACAGGTGATCTCTTCAAATGTGTGAAGCTGGTAATGTTCTCGCTGAACAGCCTCAGTTAGATCTCTGGAATCGAGACAGACTCTCAAACGCCCATCAGCTTTTTCCAAATTTACCCACTTTGTTGGTTCTCTCTGCATATCCTGAACTTTTCAGGGTGGATGTATTTTGGGTGTAATATATTCATCTATGCTGATTGAATGTTCCCATTCCAGGCAGCAAATGACTTTAAACACATCCTCATACTCACTCAGTATCTCGTTGTTGGTAACTGCCGTTACTCTCCATGTTAGTTTAAAAACATTGTAATCTTCAATTCCTAATATGGGTTGTGCATCATTATTTTTGACCAGAGGTAGACAAAGTACAAAGTACAAGTACTTTCCTGAGTTTCTCTGATTTCCCAAATTTTGGGAAGTTCCTAATTAAAACATAAATGACCAGGTAAACTAACTCCCACTGACCAAAATATTTTTAAAGTCTGTTTTGAAAGACATTGAACATCTTTTCAATGTCTGTTCAAGATCTTTTCAACCACAAATACGTCTTTTCAATGTCTTTTCAACCTCAGTTGCTTAGTGACCATGATTAATATTTTCTTTACTCTTTGTTTTATAGGTCACTGGTAAGATATGTACTCCCTTTACCTGATTATTTTGAAACTGTCATTTTTTCAACCCTTCCCATATGTTCTCAAAATAGTTTCCTCCAAACATAACTCAATTTTATCATTGCCTTGTGTGCATGTGAAAACCTCTCATAAGTAATGTTTTTCATTTGGGTTACAGTAGCTCTCAAACTTTTCCATTATCACCTTTAAATTACGTCTTTCTTCATCAATTTCGAACTGATATGTTTTATACAGTTCTGCCATGTGAAGAAAGATGGAGGACTGCACCTGGGCATATATTTTATCTGACGGTGGCATCATAAATTCCATTGTTTTCTTTTTCAATATGCAATGAAAACGTTTACTTCTGACACCATGTCTTGTTCTGTTAGACCACACTGATGCCATATTGAATTTAACTAATGTTATTCAGACGACATCAGCTTACATAAACACTTGGGCTCACGTAATAATTAACCCTTTATTATGGCACCAGCAACTTTGCCTGCATTCACCCTGCACAATGCAGTGTATTTATTGATGGCAGAGAGAGTGAGAGGCTGGTCAGCTAGGGGCTGCTCGACTGTGATAGCTGGTTCCTTGTTGTCCAGGTCAAAGCAAGCACATACATTTCTAGCTCGCCTAAAAGGGAGGCGCCGCGGATTGTGGGGGCTGTGTTCCTTGGTTTATAGTCTGTGATGTCCTGGATGCCCCGCCACATGCATCAACGGTCAGTGAAAATGTTCCTCAATACGTCGTTTGTGCTCATGTTTGGCCCTCTTAATGCACTTCTTTAGGATGGCCCTGGTTGAGCTGTAGGCCTCTGCGTTTCCAGAACTGAAGGCTGAGTCGTGTTCAGCCAGTAGGAGGCAGACCTCACTGTTCATCCAAGGCTTCTGTTTGGGGAAGGTTTTTATCTGTTCATAGGTGGTGACACTGTTGGTGCAGCGGTTGTTGTAGTTGTCACATCGCCCTGTACTGTGGCTCCCCCTGCTGGCATGCAGGTGCTTCTGCGGTCAACGTCACTGGCCTTCTGAAATCATCGTTCCTTCCCCACCCCCTGCTTCGATCAGCACACCTGGGTCCACTTCATCTCATTAGTGTGTGTACAGAGAGGAGTGCCCTTCCTCTCTGTCTCCTCCTACAGTACATGCCTTTCTCCCTAGCCTATGCTTCCCACTGTTCTATCAAAAATAATAATAACAATAATAATATACCCCTGAAAACAACTAGCACCAAAAAATGGCAATGTCACGACTTAGACAACCTGGTTTAATTTGGGTCCAGGAGTAAAACGTGTTTAGAATCACTGGTCATGTACTGTAGACTATCTCCTATGAATATCCAGGTTTAATCTTGAGGTGCTGTGGCCTCTTTCGTCAGGTTGACAAAACTGATCAATAGATAACATTTATTTGCCAGAGGGCTAACACTCACACCTAAGCTTCCCATCAATAGTGTTTTAAAGCAAGAGTGGAAACCTGCAGGCCCTTGACAACTGATCTTAAATAGCCTACTCCTGTAACTGTGTGGTTTTGTTCAGTGATGTGTATCTCACCTGGAAAGTTGACATAATTCCCAGTAACAAAAGCTGAGTTGAGATTAAGTGTACATTAATTCATTGGTGTTGCAGACAAGCATTCACTCACTCTGTGATGTGCCAATTCAACCTGCCAACCTCCATGTCCCTCATTCACAGTAGATCATTACTTGTTCTTGTTCATCACTTGCTTCAAATGTTTCAAGCTTTGCAGAACAAAATAACAATTCCACGAAGAACAGCTTGTAAACATATTTCATCAGTACTATTTTGAAAGATTTAACAGAATCACATATATTGGTTAAACAGTCAATTAAGTGTTTCACAGAGAATACAGATTCATCTTATTATCTAAAGAAGCAAAGCAAGATGAGCCAGGAATACTGAGTGGGCACCTACAACCATCTAAAACATCTAATACTCTGCCCTGTTTAAGTCGCTGTCACGGTCGGCCCCCCAGGGGAGGTCGTACGAGCACTAGTTTCGCCCCCCCAGAGGAGCTGGTATGTGCACTAGTTTCTCCCCTGTGTTTGTTATTTGTTCATGTGCTGTTTTCTTGCTCCTTTATTCACATGACTTTTCACCTCTTTTGTCTGCCTATAGATCTTCATCAATTAGTCATTCAGGTGCATTCGCTTTCCCATTAGTCTGTATATTTAAGTCTTGTGTTAGTGTTTGTTAGCTGTTGTGTGTAAGTCTGTGTTGTGTGACGATTAGATTTTACCTAATGCGTTTTTGATCCACTGAGATCCTTTTGCTTTGTATATGTATGTTTTCCATATTAAACATGTTTACTTCAAGTCTACTCGTTTGGTTTTGTCTCACACCTTCTCACTACATCATGGATTATTTCAGTTGTTCATTATACTTAGATTCTCTTGCATGCTGGTGGAATTACCATGTCAATGCTACCAACCCAATGCACATTCCACTGCACCATGATAAAAACTCTAACAATTATATGTATATATATAAAGCTCTGGAAAAAAATTAAGAGACCACAGCAAATTCTTCGTCAATCAAGTTATCCCCGCCATGCCATTGAGAGGTGTCAGGGCTGCCTTGCCATTGGATCCTGGCACCAACGTGTGGTCATGTCTGGACATTACCTCCATACCCATATTTGGACTTCCTCTTCCTGGCCTTCTTTATGTCCCATGATCTCACACTGGTTCCCAATCTCATAATTAGTGTCTGTGTACTTAAATGTCATGATGGTTCATAGTTAAATGTTAAAGGGTGTATTCGCTGGGCGTTTGCCTTTGTTTATTGTGTTCATGACTTCAGAAATGAAGTTTATTGTTCAATTTCGCAAATGCTTGCGCATCCTCCATTCACACGAGCTCACCATGACAGAATAACCCACCAGAAAAGGATCAGTGAAGTCCATGGGAAAAGGAGATATGCCTACTACAGCCCATGTTGCCATGGGGAATGCGATGCCCTGGAGTAGGCTGTGTTGAGGGAACTCGATCTCCTCCGTCATACATTGCCCTCCCATAGGGGGAAGTCAGGGATGATACAGCCTTTTTGGGGGGAGTGCAGCAGCATTGGATGGTGCAGTCCCCCCTCGGGCCAATCCAAAGAGAAGGTAGCAAGGGAGGTTTTCAGATGTTTCCGGAAGATGGGTAGAGACTGCTGTTCTAGCCTCCAGGGGAAGCTAGATCCACCGTTGAGGAGCCAGAACGGAGAAGAGTTTTGACTGCTTGGATCGGGAGGTGATTTCCCGAAGGCGTGGGACGGCCAAGAGCCCAGATGTGGCAGCTAGGTTACATAAGTGGGATCATTTTACTTATGATGCCTATAGGAAAACATTGGATTAGTCCCCCTATTTCAGGGCACCAAATATTTTGAGTCATTTGGCTTTGCATGTTTCTGGTTAGTCAGGTGTTCTGTCACAGTGTACGAGAGCTGCCAGTGTCAGTTCTCGATTAGTGATTGTCTTTGGAATCTGCTATTTAAAACTCTGCAGAGCTCTGGAATAGGTATTGTGGACAGATGAGACAGTGTACCATGTATCATAGTGATGGCAAGAGGTGTGGAGAGAAGGAGAAACTGCCCAAGATCCACTGAATAGCACCTCATTTGTGAGTTATGCTTGGAGGGGCTGTTACATCTTGGATATCGGTGATGCTATAATTGTCTCACTTCTCTTCAATGATGATTGCAGGATTAGCAGGGATTTATTCTGAATTACATATGACATTGTTTCTGCAAATGCCTGAATGCCATGTTCTTTGACAGCACTTCATCAGCCATGACCTCAAACAAATTGCAATAGAAACTACTTTTTCGGGGCCATGAGAAATTTTGCTTGGCGCAGTCAAAAGATCTAAATACAATTGCTGAAAATGAGATATTGATGAGATTTAGGGCCAAATTACATCAAAAGAAACATCACTTATAATCAGCTGCAGTATAGGGTTAGCATCACCAGAGAAGATATTCACGTCTGGTGGCATCGGTGGGTCACAAAATCAAGGGAGTCATTGCATACAAATTATATGCAACTAGATATATCACAGAAGTTAATTATATTAATCTGTTCCAATATGTTTAGTGATCCCAATAAGGGTAGTACCGTAAATATACCATCAAATATGCATTTTGTGCTTTGAATTTAACTATTTACATTTCTTTGTCTTTTACTGATGTAAATGTTTTTATTGATGCAAATTTCTTCCACTTTATTTGACTTTTATCGATGTAAAGCACGTTGAGCTGCATTCCTTGTATGAAAGGTGCTATATAAATAAAGGTTATTATTATTATTATTATTATTATTAAATATATACCATCAAATGCTGTAAAATAATCCATCCTTTAACTTCATTTCAATTGCTTGTTGATGGAGGTTATTGAAAGGTTTAGTATAGTTGATCAGTGTTCAATAACAGGATGCCCAATCAAAGTTTCTAGCACAATAGATTAGGCTACAGGCCAGTGACAGTGACATATGAGTCATCTATAGCTCTACAGAGCTGAATGAGTCAGCTTTGCTGGTGAATGTGATGGCCTTTACTATGTGGAAAGCTGTAAGAAAGGTCAGCGCAGAAGAGGATGAGCGGAGGAAACCGAACGTACTGTAATCCCACTTAACAAGAGCTCTTGAGGTTTAAAGAAGCATATAGGGGTTGGGCCTAAGGAGTTCTCTAATACTACAGCATTGGTTCTAAGGAGTTCTCTAATACTACAGCATTGGTTCTAAGGAGTTCTCTAATACTACAGCATTGACATACTTGTCCATTTCAGGAAACGTAGGGAATGTGTGGCATTTTGGTCCTGTTTATTCCTGTAAAATAAAATCTAGTTAAAGTAGAAGGAATATGAAAAGTCACACGTTTTTATTGACCTTTACGTTGTTAAGCATAGCATTTTCACATGTGTAAAACATACGTAAAGTTCACCCTGGTTGAAAAAGTTAGTTACTGGTTAAAAACTGTGTTGTCTGTGTTTGCTTAGCTTTTCAGAGTGAAGGCAGGGGGTGGTTATCACTCTTCTAACCAATTACTGTATTTCTCAGCACCAGTACATCTTACAATACGTTTTAAATATTAACACACCCCAAGGCCTTGGTTTGATGGGGTCCCTTTTCATCCTCCTATCAAATGCCAACATGGAGCTGTAGGCAGTCAATATGTCCACTTGTGACAAGCAGCCTATGGGGCTGCAGGGTTGGTTGTGACACAGTATCATTGTCACGCTAGATATTTGATTTTGATTGTGTGGGTGTTTGTGTCTGTCTGTATGTATGTGTGTCTGTGTGTGTGCCTCTGTGTGACTGTGTGTGTCTGAGAGAGAGAGTTAAGAAAGTTCAGATATAAACAAAAAAGTTCTTGACATATTTTTGATGGTAAGAGCGGTATAATGCACTGCAATGTCTTGTCGTGTGTACTCTGCAGCGCATCTTAATGTTGCTTTCTCTCAGTAGGGTAGCATGACTCAGCTTTGAAAAGCAGCCCCAGAAGGGAACAAATCGAGACCAATCAGCAACGTTATGTTCCTTACCTTACTCCTCTGAATTAAACATATTTACTGTACTGCATTATTTTGAAACTGTTCTGTACTACTGAAATAAACTGTATTGCTCTGTACTGCACTACTGAATTAAACTGTGCTGCTCTGTTCTGTACTACTGAAATAAACTGTATTGCTCTGTACTGCACTACTGAATTAAACTGTATTGCTCTGTACTGCACTACTGAATTAAACTGTGATGCTCTATACTGCACTAATGAATTAAACTGTGCTGCTCTGTTCTGCACTACTGAATTAAACTGTGCTGCTCTGTTCTGCACTACTGAATTAAACTGTACTGCTCTGTACTGCACTAATGAATTAAACTGTGCTGCTCTGTACTGCACTACTGA
>JACXGM010000325.1:41963-78494 GCA_016801145.1 Umbra pygmaea
GTGTGTGTGTGTGTGTGTGTGTGTGTGTGTGTGTGTGTGTGTGTGTGTGTGTGTGTGTGTGTGTGTGTGTGTGTGTGTGTGTGTGTGTGTCCGAGTGCCTGCACAATGTTTTATATCTGCAGTGTGTAAATCTACAGTGTGTAAATCAGTTGGCTGAATTACAGAACAAGCACATTTAAATTAACTTTACTCTCCTTTCTCCACTTGACTTTCTCTTTTTGATTACCAGATTGCATTGCACAAGCTATATTTTGTGTATTTAAAAAAGATGTTTGACACTATTCAGTTTTTGTTTTTCTCACTTAAACAGAAATTGACTGAACTGTGTAACATAGCAATCAGGAAATGGATTTGTTTTGTTATTGCTCCTCTAAGAACAAGATGATCACATATCTAAGTGACACTAATGGAAGAGAGGGACAGTGTAAGTGTGCCTTCTGTTGAACATTTCAGTATGTGCTTTTGTATGCACCCAAAAATGTGTCTGGAGAATAGATGTTGTGAAACACTATCATTCCAATATCATTCCACAGTTACTACAGATATACAGTATTATGCCCAGTTTCTTAAATTTTTTTTACAAACAAAGCAAACGATTTTACATAATACCGCTTTAAATTTCAAGACAGAGAGATGTCTACATCATTAACTAACAAGCGAAAACTTACCTGTGGACAAAAAACAATAATAGAAAAATCCTGCTGTGATATGATTCAGTTAGAAGTAATCCTCTACCTAGAAGCACCAAGGTAACAGGGTAACATTCCTCACACAAATTACAGCAGGAAGAAAAACAAACGCATCAAATAGACAGAGACTTGCCAGCCATCATGTTTGGGTGTCTGTACATTCCAAAATGATGTCCCTAAGGATGTGGTGGAAAATTCTCTTGTTTTGGTGTAGAACCGAACCCTCAGTGGGGAGAAGTGGCTAGCAGGTTCCTATTAGAGTTTTATCACCATGTTAATAACTCAAAGCTGGAACCATGTGTGGGCTGCTGTTGGGGGAGTGGGGGGGGGACCCTGTGCAGCTTTATATACTGGCACTTTCACATCTCTATTTATAAACCACATTCAGAGACCTAGAATCTCAATTTCCTGCTATTTTATTGTGGAGGAAAGGAAGGAGACACTTTTGAGGGAGTCATCGTCTCACAGACTTACTCTAGAGAAAGGTTCTCTTCTCTTCCTCCCGTTTGAAGACAACGAGATGGAGAAAAAGAGAAACAACAGTTTTTTCACAGGGGACTAGAACTGTTTATAGAGAACAGAAGAATAAAAACCACTTAATTCAAATGAACTTGATCACGAACATCTTACACAAGCATCTCACGGGCTTCTTTTCACTAAAGAATCTTGCTATTGTGTAACTGATACATGCCTATACTTTGATATACAATGAATATTCAATTTAAAAATCAAAACATCCACTCAGACTGGATTGTTATTAGAGAGATTGGTACTTCTTCACTGAAGATTAGACCTAGTTAGCACACGTAAATGGTCCTGTGGTGTAAAGAGTCTGTTTTTCTTCTTTAAGAGAGAGAGATGAAAGAACAAGGAGGAAGGTACAGTAAGAGAAAGAGGAGAGGTTGACAGAGCGCGTGAAAGAGGAATACAGAAAATAGGGTGCAAGGGAACACCTCAGAGCAGACTAGCTGAACACATAGAGTAGCCAGGGGTCATAGCCCTAATGAAGGACACTGATTCCACATGTCATGTAAATATACTGAGGGGAACTCCGGCTGACAGAACAGAAAAGGTCAGAGAAAAAAAGGCAGAGGCGGACAAGTCCAGTCAGGTCCATAGAGTTTGGTTCACATCCATGTGCGGTCATCCTAATGAGGTCTGTGGAGGGATTGCTTGGGACTAGATTTGCATTTATGCCTTAATCGGCAGAAGGATTCGCATTTCTGAGCTGAATAACGTTGCACACAATCATTGACTTTAATACATAGAACAGACTGGACGTGTTGATTTACCTGTCACGATTGGGCATTTCAGTGATTGTGGCTACAAGAAAAAGAAATAAGCTAAAAAACTCTTGAGACAGATCCTTTAATCCTGAAATATATTTGTATATGTTTATGATTATTCTGTACAAAGAGTTGCGGAAAGAGTGGAATATCCCAAAAAGGATATATACATTAAGGATGGATATGTTGTAGACAGGTATGATTATCATATGAACTGATTTCTCAATCTCAAAGTGCAAGTGTGTAGAGAAAGCATATGATACAATCAACTTTCGAGATTATTCCAATCTATATCAGATATAACATTTAAAAATGACTGAACATTTTGTACACAGTACCCCCATTTCATGTCTTTTTTATGACCTGTGAAACAGAGTCAATGTTTTAGCTGCCAACTTTGTGCATGTTACCATGTAATTCTCTAGTTTTTAAAATGACAACAATTTCTCTTTTAAAACAATTTTAAGTGATGGGGTATATGACAATGTGCCAAATGATCATTTTGGATAATAAAGCCTCCCCCTTAGCAAAAATGGAGGTATAATTGTCTGATGCTCTCCTACATAATGATAGGCTAACTCTGTAAAAAATAAATAAATAAATACATTGTTTTATTTGAACTAGCATAACATAGCAGTCACTCCACAGTGTACACAATCCTCCAATTAAATGAAGTGCTTTGGCAGGGGGCCACAGGTGACAGTAATCATCTAATTACAGGCCTGCAGCTGTCAGCTCACAATTACAAAAGGAACTGATGAGTAAAGGCATATTTATTTTTATTTATTTTTATATAGACATAGTAAACCGCCATGGCTGGTGGCTAAAGTGAAGGGCCCATAACAAATAGACCCCTAATCACTAAGAACTTTTAGAGATCTTTAAGGATTTGAGGTGTTAGTCAGTGGTTTTCAACCCTCTCTTCCGGGCACATCAGACATTCCACAGTTTAGCTGTAGAAACTGATTCGCTAATCAAGGGCCTGATAATTAGCAGATTAGTTGAATCAGGTGTGCTAGCTCAGAAATACATCTAATACATGGAGCGGCTGGTTTTCCCTGAGGAGAGGATTGAAAACCACTGGTGTAAGTATATTTCCGCTATGGATTTGGGACAGATAGGTTGGAGTAGCTACCTTGACATGTCACTCTTCAGTGACTTGTGTGCAGATCAGGCGCCTGTAAGTTCATTAAATAAAATGACACAGGGAACAATTGCTTCTCAGTCTCTTATCTCTAAGTTAGTTACTTCTAACTTTGTGTTGTACATTTATGCAGCTTTTTATGCAGCTTTCAACAACAGTGACTCTTTAAAGATAGAAATTCCTACAGGAGCAGCTCAACGAGGGATACATTATTACTGACCCTTCACTACTTGTAAGGACATGTACAACATTAGTGAGACTTACTAAAAGGCCATTTTAAACTTTTCACCCCATCTAAATCTGAAGGATTATGAGGGCTTTAACTACAAGGTGTATTTTAACTTCCATAGCCCTTCTTCCTTCCTTGACTAAGGAACCATGCTTAGCTTTTTCCAAACCATATGTACAGCAGCCGCGGTCGGTGGATCTTAATTGGGGAGGACGGGCTCGTATTACGCTCGGAACCGGAGTGAATGGAATGGTGCGCAACGAACAAAACCAATTGTTTTTTTTGATTTGCACACATTCCATTCACTTGGGTTCTGAGCATAATACGAGCCCGTCCTCCCCAATTAAGATCCACCGACCGCGGCTGATGTACCGTAATACCCACAGAATCTAAGAAACAAGTAAAGAGCTGAAGTTGGACTCAGCCATGTGGTTACTGCTTTAATCATCAATGGATGTGTTGCCTCTCCACCCTATTTAAAATGTTGTAACCCTCCTAATATTATAGTTGCTATTATTACTACTAAAGGGTAATATGGATGTTGATTGCAGTTCAACTCATAACCAGTGAATTAATTCTTCATACGAAAAAGTTTTTTGTTGTTGTTCTTTTAAAAAAATTTATCTCCTCCCAATTGTTCTTGTCCAATTCCCACTGACTCTGCTTTGTCGGCAGCTCCACAACTCCCTGGACAGATGTGGTTCATCCAACCACATGTCGCTGGACACATTTTTGAGCACTGCTCATCTAACACGGAAGCCTATGGTCAGATCATGTGTGGGATGATTACACTCACCAACTATTTTTCCACAATTAAATATACAGGCGCTTGAATTGCACAAAAGGAGTTGATGGAGAGCGATGTGGCAAGGTATATAATCCAATTCACCTATCCCAAATTCCGGGCAGCGCTATGACAATTTGTGCTGCCTCATGCTGGAGGTCCGGGGAAAGTTGAAAAAGCCATAGTCAGGCTCGAACCACTGACTATCATGTTGTAGCTTGTCCTGCAAGGCAGTGACTTACATCACTATGCCACACAGACCCCCCATATGAAACTCACTTAACCAACAGAATCTCCAGTTACAATTACTGATTGTGTGGAGAAAGCCCTGGAAATTCTATTTTCATCAAGTTGTCTAGTGAACCTCCCTTGAATTTGGTATGTAGTACAGACATGTCCTTTAACTTGACATCTTGGTAGCTGCTATGCATGTTTCAGTGTTCAATTTTAGGAATCACAATTTAACATGTTTACTAAAAACATGCTTCAATTTAACCAGGTATCCTATAGGTAAACATTTTTCTCAGAGAAAATAAACAAAACTATTCTCCCTCCATGAGGCCCACACGTCCTATTTTCTCACCAACATATACATTTTTGACGGACAAGGTCAGGTCCTTTATCACCCATGAATAAGTTAACAGAAGGAAACGCTTGGCCACTCCTCCCATCAGCCCCCTCGCCCATTCCAAGTAGACTTTACGCACATACAGAAACGGTCTACATGTTTCTAGGTCCTACACCAGGGATACTCATTTCTTATAATATGAGGGCCGGAGTATGCTGGTTATCTAATCGTCCTCATCATTCATTGCACCCACCTCGTGTACCAGTTGTAATGAAATCATAGAATAGAGGGTTACAATAAAGAAATGGAGTGGAATTGGATTTAATGGTCAGAGTTGAATAGGCCTGTCCTACACTAAATTTGCTATTGCATAACATTACTATTCTCGCTGTTATTATAACATTTGCTGTTGTTCAATTGCATTGTTGGAGCATATTACTTAAGCATTCGTGCTACATGTACCGACATCTGCTAATCTGTGTGCATGACCAATACGTGTTAAAATGACTGGTATCTTTATTTATTTACTCCTGTCATAGTGCACTGGAGATGGGGAGAGACACAGCGATGGAAAGAGAATGGGAGCAAAATGGAAAGAGAGAGAATTTAAATGATCATGTATGAAATTCTTCCTGTCAGCCACGAAGCTGAACAGTTAGTACAACATGCATGTACAGTGAATGAGGTTGATCGTGACTGATGGGTCTGAGTGGCCCACATGAAGGCTCTTACCACTCTGGGCTTCATGGCATAAAGGCCCTCTGGGAAACCAGTCTAAATGCCATCTCACGTCGAGCTCAGTCTTGTGACTAGGGCGAGCCCCATCCTCCACACAGAGTGCACTGTGCCAGCCAGCATAATTGCTGGCCATGAACAATTAGGATTACTCCTGGCACCAGGAGACACGGGGAGAATTCCTCAGACAACTCGGCCATTATGGCAAACGGGGCAGGAGTTTATCGTAATCTTCGATGTCAATTCAAAAGAGACGTAACACTGCTTCTCCACACTCTCAGAGACGACAAGCTTAGGACCGAATAGACAGAGGTGTTCGGGTTTATTGGGTTTAGTTGAATGTACCGGCAGGCCATTAGGGTTAATGCACTTCACTATCCACTCAATGATGTTGTGCTAAATTGTTGGTTCAGAGAGTTCAATTGACTGTTTCAAATGAGTTGCTATAGTCACAGTCTGTTCTTTGGTACAAAGGACCAAAAAAAGTTAAGTTCAATGGTTTCTTAGTGTAGAGTAATGTCAGCTAAATGCATAGAACACACATACAGAATAACTGCATCACAATATACAGTATATACTGTGTATATACTGTGTATATACTGTGTATATATATATATATATATATACACTCACCTAAAGGATTATTAGGAACACCCGTTCAGTTTCTCCTTAATGCAATGATCTACTCAACCAATCACATGGCAGTTGCTTCAATGCATTTAGGGGTTTGGTACTGGTCAAGACAATCTCCTGAACTCCAAACTGATTGTCAGAATGAAAGAAAGGTGATTAAAGCAATTTTGAGCGTGGCATGGTTTGTGGTGCCAGACGGGCCGGTCTGAGTATTTCACAATCTGCTCAGTTACTGGGATTTTCACGCACAAGCGATTCTAGGGTTTACAAAGAATGGTGTGAAAAGGGAAAAACATCCAGTATGCGGCTGGGTTTAAAATGCGACTGGGTTTAAAATGCGGCTGGGTGAAAATGCCTTGTTGATGCTAGAGGTTAGAGGAGAATGGGCCGACTGCTTCAAGCTGATAGAAGGGCAACTTTGACTGAAATAACCACTTGTTACAACCGAGGTATGCAGCAAAGCATTTGTGAGGCCACAACACGCACAACCTTAAGGCGAATGGGCTACAACAGCAGAAGACCCCACCGGGTACCACCAATCTCCACTACAAATAGGAAAAAGAGGCTACAATTTGCCATAGCACACCAAAATTGGACATTTGAAGACAGGAAAAATGTTGCCTGGTATGATGAGTCTCGATTTCTGTTGAGACATTCAGATGGTAGAGTCAGAATTTGGCGTTTCAGAATGAGAACATGGATCCATCATGCCTTGTTACCACTGTGCAGGCTGGTGGTGGGGGTGTAATGGTTTGGGGGATGTTTTCTTGGCACACTTTAGGCCCCTTAGTGCCAATTGGGCATCGTTTAAATGCCACGGCCTACCTGAGCATTGTTTCTGACCATCTCCATCCCTTTATGACCACCATGTACCCATCCTCTGATGGCTACTTCCAGCAGGATAATGCACCATGTCACAAAGCTCGAATCATTTCAAATTGGTTTCTTGAACTTGACAATGAGTTCACTGTACTAAAATGGCCCCCACAGTCACCAGATCTCAACCCAATAGAGCATCTTTGGGATGTGGTAGAACAGGAGCTTCGTGCCCTGGATGTGCATCCCACAAATCTCCATCAACTGCAAGATGCTTACCTATCAATATGGGCCAATATTTCTAAAGAATGCTTTCAGCACCTTGTTGAATCAATGCCACGTAGAATTAAGGCAATTCGGAAGGCGAAAGTATCAAACACAGTATTAGTTTGGTGTTCCTAATAATCCTTTAGGTGAGTGTTTATACTGTATAGTACTGTGCAAAGGTTTTGGGCAGATGTGATAAAATGCTGTAAAGTAAGAATGCTTTAGAAAATATACCTGTTAATAGTTCATATTTGTCAATTTACAGAATGTAAAGTAGGTGAACAGAAGAAAATTCTAAATCAAAACAAAATTTGGTGCGACCACCCTTTGCCTTCAAACAAACAGCATCAATTCATATATGTACAGTTGGACAAAGTCAGGGATTTTGTAGGCATATCATCAGGTGTATGATGAAACAATTATATTAAACAGGTGCTAATGATCATCAATCCAATATGTAGGTTGAAAGGATCATTAACTGAAACAGAAACTTTACTGTCATACACAATGACAAGACTGAGCATAGCAACAACACATTATACTGTTATACTGCATGAGCGAGGTCCCAAGCAGAACCTTCAAGGCAGACAGGCGTTTCGAGATGCGCTGTCCAAACTCTTTTGCAGAAGCACAAACAAACCAACAATCAGTGTTGGGTAATGCTACTTTTCAGTTACATTCCAGTTACATTTCAGTTACATGTTGAGTTCACAAGTTTTGGGAAGTCTCTATGTAAGACAAAATGATCAGGTAAATGGAGTTAATATCTTAAAAGTAACCTATAAAACAAATAGAAAGAGTAAAGAAAAAATAAATCTGCTTCTAATACTACGTAGACGCTTCTCTTGTTTTCCGCCTTACACAGCGTGAGCCTTATTTCGGGCATTACTGTGGCCCATGTTACTATTACGCCAACTGTGGCATTTTGGTGCTGAATACAATTAAATATTCCAGAGCACCCAAACCGGCATTTGACTCCGGCTTCCCATCACATCACAACGATAGGTAATTAATGTCACAGTTATGAAAACAAAAGCGCAAACCAACAAGGATTCTCAACACAGGGGTCCCACAAGGCTGTGTACAAGGGTCTGTACTCCGCCTGTACTCCCTATACACCCACAACTGCGTAGCCACCCACAGCTCTAACAAGATCAACAAGTTTGCTGATGGCACTACAGTTGTAGGCCTGATCACCAACAATGACGAGTCAGCCTACAGAAAGGAGGTGGTGATGGGTAAACATCCTCTCCCTCAATGTCAAGAAAAAACTGATTGTGGACTCAGAGTGAAAAAGGCTGAACATACCCATGGAGATGCCATCGAGAGGGTCACAGACTTCAAGTTCCTCTGAGTCCACATCTCTGAGAGACTGGATTGGTCACTGCACACATCTTCCATGAAGAGAAATGCACGGCAGCTTCAGTACAACCTGAGAAGTTTGAAGAAAGTCGGCGTGTCTCAGAGCCCTCGATCAGCTGAACGTGTCATCAGGTGAACGTGTCAATTAATGGGGCGCTTTCTGCAAATGAGGTGTCACTGGAGAGCGATGTGGCAAGGTATATAATCCAACTATCTATCCCAAATCCAGGGTTCTCTATGCCAATTCCAGGCTATGATATTAAAATGAATCCAGACTTTAAGAAAAGTGCAAAATTCCTAAACAGAATACATGTGCATCAGGTATGCTGTGTGTATTTTACATCTTACTTAAAAACCTGTCTTCCTCATTGATCCTCACATGGACACGAGGCAACATTAAACATTTCATCCGCTTGAATTGATGCACTGACCCCCGTTTAGTGTAATTTTGTAAATGCAGACTCTCAATGACAAATTTTATAAAAATTGCACATGTTCAGTCAACATTTTGCCAGCAGTATCTAAAAATATCTACAATTCATAGGCACTGTGCATTGTGCCACTATGCTTGGGACTCCAATGGGAATCAAACCCACAACCCTGTCTTTACAAGTACCATATTCTTACCAAAGACACTATACAGCACCCTCATAGCTTTGAGTCCAAAAGCAGGCCTTTGCTTTGATGAGAGAGAGAACAGAACCGGATTAAATTCACAGGATCTCTCTCCCACTCTATGCTCTGATCGACTAGCCTGTAACTCCATCTCTCCAGCGTGGCACTTTCATATTTTTCAATGAAATCATGAATATAGGAATAGTGCTGTAGTGTAGATGATCCTTAAAAATGCTCCTCAAAGTTAGTATTAGGACTACTGCTGTTGTTTCAGAAAATAAATGAAAAAGGGCCTTATTCAGAATTTAACATAAGAACAGGCCCGGCTCCTGGTCCAAGTTGACAAGTTGGTAGCCAAGGGCGCGACACTCTCAGGAGTGCAAATTAGCTCTCTCTCTCGCATGCAGTGGCGCCGCCAAAGGGGGGCCAGGGTGTGCTGCTTCCACCACGAAGAAATCGCTGGCCTCCCCACTGGCCCCCCATACAAACTTTTTTTTTTAACCTTCCTCATTGATACAGAGGAAATCAACAGAGACCATGGCCCTCATTTATCAAACATGCGTAGACACCAGTGTAGAACTGAGCGCAGAAATCATCTTAAGACAGGGCTCACGTGTGATTCACAAAATGTTCGTATCACTCCAATTCCAGTGTACGAATGAACGGGTGTTGATAAATCAGACGGATGAAATCAAACGTAATTTAAATATCACGCCCACATATATTGATGGGTTAGAGGCCTCGCCCTTATTTTTTTCGACGTGGACAAGTGACATCCGGCAAAAAAAAAATGTTTTTTGCTAAGGTCTCAGGTGGAGGCCAACTGCTTGGTTTTATTTGGAAGCTTAAAATCAGGCATCAATGGATCTATCTATCTCTACTGCCGTCATTGAAAGCGATAAACGAGAACCTGAAATGCATTTAAAATAAATGAATTATTTTCACTAAACATTCCACATTGTATTTTTTGAAGTAGCTTTCTTACCCAAAGATAGCACTTGCCATATTGGAAGCACAGAATTAGATCCTGTGTCCTTTGTAGAGCCCCCAATGGTGGCTGTTGTTGCCATGGATCTTCATTGAATAGCACTCCGTTCTCCAGCATGCCATAATTATGTTGCAGGCCTGCTCTGGGGTGTATAGCAGAGGCCCCCCGCTGACCCAAGAAAGAGCCACCTGCCCTTGAGCAAGCCTATACATCACTACACTGTGGTTTGTGTGTGTGCGCACTGTTGAATCTGCACTCCTGCTTGTTTGTGGATTTGCAAGCGGTGTTATAAGGTACTCAGTCAAGTGTTAACCTTTGTCACCTAGAGGAATCACATCAAACCATTTCACCAAAGAAATATCTAGATCTTTTATAATAATTGTACATGGGCATAACTCAACGAGGAGATGACTCCAGCCATGCAGTGTGCCCTCCTGTAGCCTTGTTCCAATGCTGCAGTTTTGTTGCGCGTCCCCCCAAGGCCATCATTAATGGAAGGTCGCTACAGAAGCACGTGACTACAATCAATCGCCCCAATCACATTTGGAAACCCAGCAATCTCATAAAATTGTCTTTTAATCAAAGTTTGCTAAGCATCATCATTTGGAAATGTAATATACCTAGCAGTAAGGGCCTTGATAGCTGCCAAAACTGCTGACATACTAATTGTTGGCTGTGATATACTGTATCAAACCTGTCCCCAATCTCCTGCTGAAAGGTCCCGGCAAATCCCCAGACGTAGAGAGCGTGCATTAAGGTCCTCTAACAGAACCAGATCTGCCATTGCTTCTACTTCAGGACTGCCAAAAGCAGTTGTTTAAATAGGCGACTGAATAAACATTTCACCAATCACATTACAAATTGATTAACCCAATATATATATTTTTTTATTATTTGATTGAAATAGTTGTATTTGCGTAATTAAGCCCTCATGTTCTAGGTCATCTTGAAGAGAAAAGGAAAAAATAAACCACTTAATAGCACTGTGCTGTATACAATTAATTCGTAATTTTGAGATGTAACTTGAAATATGGGGTAGTTGCGATGCACACACATTCATTAATGATTGGTACAATAATTCAATGAACCGGGTGGTTATAGGCTACCATGAACACAGCTAGTCACACTGGAGAACTTGCGTACACGAGTTCAGACCAGACTTGAGATTTTATCGGAGCCTAAGCTCACGTTCAAATTGATAAATGCCTTGCTTTGCGAAGGAAACGGCATATGCCCGTCCTACGCCTGTTTTAGGTCGTACGCACGTTTCATAAATGAGGTCCATGTCTATTTTACAGCTGAGCCCTGTATTACAACATTAAAAACATATACAAAAAACATAAATATAAAATAACTGAATAAAATAACTAGCCTATATAATACAACAGCAAAATAGAATTCCTGAAATTCAGTTGTGGCTTTTGGTTTCGGTGTGCCACCCCAACATTTTCAGGGGCCCCATCTGGCCACACCACCGTATGAAAAGATTCTGGTGCGCATAGGACTGTTCATATCAAACTCACTCTCTCTCTTGCTTTCTGACGAGTCCCACTCTCTCTGTACCTGACAGATAGTAACCCTGTGCTGAAATAACTGTTAGCTAATCAGCAGGTAACATTGCAATGCTACCATGGCTAGCCAGGTGCAGAGAGAATAGACCAAAGGGAGGAAGAAGAAAAAATAGCTAAAAAAAATAGGTACTGTGTACTTCACCATTTTGCACACTCACTGTTAGTAAAATATTAAAATGCTCTTACTACTGAATTGTAGTTGTTTCACCCAGCTAGCTATGTGATGAGGGACACTATTCTGAAATCTTGCCTAGGGAGCCAAAATTGACAGAGCCGGCCCTGCATCAGAAGAAAGCCTCAAATTTGGCAACAAATGGACAATACTGTAGCTGCATAAAAAAATATTGGATGTTAATTGGGTATAGCCCAATGAAAGGAATTACCTACTACAGTTGGGAACGTGCAACAAAACGGTCACAGCAAAAGAAGCAGGCTGTTACATTGTTTCAAATACAAACGCAGGAAAACATAATGTAAGACAACTTGCTCCTGCAAAAACAAAAAATGTAAGCTTCTAAAATATGTCTAAATTGGTATGTGCAGGCAGTTGCCAATTGTACCTGAGCGGTACAGGTTAACATTGGAGACTCAATGAAATTGGAAAGCTATTTCATCCTCTAGACTCTCATATTACTGACCTGATAGTGCAGTACATTTACATGTTGTTCTGTTTTATATTTTATCTTAAAATGCTGAAAATCAAAATCAACTATTGTATAAGGTGACATTGTTATAATATTGGGAAATATTTGTAAGAACAACAAGAAAATCTGTAATATGTTTAAAAAAATGTTTGATTTATTTTTCTTTTAGATCAGAGAAGCAGAGGCACTTCAGCAGAACTCTTTACATCTGAGTATAATGTGCTGTGGGCATTTCAAGGATCTTCAAGGCAAAATTCTTGAAGTGTGTCAAAACCAATAGCCCAGTCCATATGTACTACACACATCTCCAGAGGCAGTGCTGGCCACAGCAGACCTATCCACCTAGATTAATTTTCTGAGTAGCACTTGATAACTGCAGCAGCATCCCTGGTCGTAAACCACTAAAGACAGGAACACGCAAATATACTTACATACACTCTTAAAAATAAAGGTTCCTCAAAGTTTCTTTGTTGGGGTATATGGTTCCTTGAAGAACCTTTAACATCTAAATAACCTTTCCATTGCACAAAAGGTTCTTTGTAGCGCCAAAAGGTACTTTAGATTATTAAATGGTTCTTCACCATCAATCTCATGTGACCTTACATTTTTGGAATAAATTTGTGTTTCCCATACATTGATTTATTTGTGGTGGCGTGCCACAATCTATGCACTGACCGCTATAAATAGATTTGTGCTTCCTATGTTAATTAGACTGCAAAATATTTTTAAACTTATATTAGTAACATAAAAGGCAACATGTTTAGTTTTGGGCAGTTGTGCATTATTTTCACATTTCTTAATGGCACTCAGAAAAAATTGGTTCTTCAAGGAACCTTTCAGTGAAAGGTTCTTTGGGGAACCAAAAAAGGTTATTCTATGGCATCGCTGTGAAACCCCCTTTTTGGTTCTTCCTGGCACCTTTATTTTTAAGAGTGTATACAGAGAAATTCTTTTGACATGGCTCGACACATCTACACAGTGGGCTAAAAAGATTATATACAATATAAAGAATTTTTAAAACAATAATAATAATAATAATAACAATACACTATGTACTGAGCAGTGATCCGGAGGGTGTACCACAGCAGAAGTAATAAATATTATAGATATGGCATGGAAAATTACATTTTAAAGGTGCTTTTGGATTCTGCAACATCAGATGTAAAGTGGATAAAGTGACCAGAGAATGTCAGGGCTCAAGAAATGATTTGTGATCAATGTTCCATGTTGAGCAGCCGAATGGCCTGCGGAAAGAAAGTGTTCAGTGAAAGTGAGGGCAGAAGAGCAAATTGACATTGGCACTAAGTGACATACTGTACCATCATTTTCACATTTACATTTTAGTCATTAAGCTAACAGTAAGTACAGGGACATTCCACTGGAGCAATGACATTTGCCACAGTCGATCGAACCGGCAACCTTCCGACTACCAGTCTGACTCCCTAACCACTGAGCCATCTGTGCCCCTTCAAATGTAACAAAACCCTAATATTCACGTAGAGTAGCTGTAAAAGTACAAAAACCTAAATCTACACCTACAATATCCCTCTACTAGTGCAGTCTAGCTTAAATAGTCATCCATGCCTTGCTGGATTGTTAAATATGGTTTGCAGAAACAGCTTTTTCAGCAGCTGGGTGTTTGATCTATTAGCCTGGTCATTGATTAAGGGCTACGCAGGTACTCTTTTAGTGGTAGAAACATATGACAGTGTTAAGTCACATGAACAAAACAAGTATCACAGGTGTGAGCAATTGCATATTTTTTTCTCACAAAGTAATTTGATTTGTTTGTTAGGTAGTCATGGGATATAAGACCCAAATCTGAAATATATTCTGCTCAAATAAATAAAGGGAACTTTTAGATTACACATCCTAGATCTGAATGAATGAACTAATCGTATGAAATACTTTCATCTTTACATAGTTGAATGTGCTGACAACAAAATCACACAAAATTTATCAATGCAAATCAAATGTATCATCCCACGGAAGTCTGGATATGGAGTCATACTCTAAATCAAAGTGGAAAACCACACTACAGGCTGATCTAACTTTGATGTAATGCCCTTAAAACAAGTAAAAATGAGGCTCAGTGGTGAGTGTGGTTTTCCGTGCCCGTATGAACTCCCTACAATGCCTGGGCATGCTCCTGATGAGGTGGCGGATGGTCTCCTGAGGGATGTCCTCCCAGACCTGGACTAAAGCATCCGTCAACCCCTGGGCAGTCTGTGGTGCAATGTGGCGTTGGTGGATGGAGCGAGACATGATGTCCCAGATGTGCTCAATCAGATTCAGGTCTGGGGAACAGGCGGGCCAGTCCATAGCATCAATGCCTTCCTCTTGCAGGAACTGCTGACACACTCCAGCCACATGAGGTCTAGCATTGTCTTGCATTAGGAGGAACCCAGGGCCAACCGCACCAGCATACAGTCTCACAAGGGGTCTGAGGAGCTCATGTCGGTACCTAATGGCAGTCAGGCTACCTCTGGCGAGCACATGGAGGGCTGTGCGGCCCCCTAAAGAAATGCCACACCACACCATTACTGACCCACCGCCAAACCGGTCATGCTGGAGGATGTTGCAGGCAGCAGAACGTACTCCACGGCGTCTCCAGACTCTGTCAGGTCTGTCACATGTGCTCAATGTGAACCTGCTTTCATCTGTGAAGAGCACAGGGCATCAGTGGCAAATATGCCAATCTTGGTGTTCTCTGGCAAATGCCAAACGTCCTGCACAGTGTTGGGCTCTAAGCACAACCCCCACCTGTGGACGTCGGGCCCTCATACCACCCTCATGGGAGTCTGTTTCTGACCGTTTGAGTTGACACATGCACATTTGTGGCCTGATGGAGGTCATTTTACAGGGCTCTGGCAGTGCTCCTCCTGCTCCTCCTAGCACAAAGGTGGGGACTAGCGGTCCTGCTGCTGGGTTGTTGCCCTCCTACGGCCTCCTCCACATCTCCTGATGTACTGGCCTGTCTCCTGATAGCGCCTAAATGCTCGCTC
Organism: Umbra pygmaea; assembly: GCA_016801145.1. Lineage (NCBI taxonomy): Eukaryota > Metazoa > Chordata > Actinopteri > Esociformes > Umbridae > Umbra > Umbra pygmaea. Next base: position 57,300 of record JACXGM010000325.1, read on the forward strand.
CTCCTAGCACAAAGGTGGGGACTAGCGGTCCTGCTGCTGGGTTGTTGCCCTCCTACGGCCTCCTCCACATCTCCTGATGTACTGGCCTGTCTCCTGATAGCGCCTAAATGCTCTGGACACTACGCCGACAGACACATCGCTCGCATTGATGTGCCATCCTGGATGAGCTGCACTAGCTGAGCCACTTGTGTGGGTTGTAGACCACTAGAGTGAAAGCACCGCCAGCATTCAAAAGTGACCAAAACATAAGCCAGGAAGCATAGGAACTGAGAAGTGGTCTGTGGTTTCCACCTGCAGAACCACTCCTTTATTGGGGGTGTCTTGCTAATTGCCTATAATTTCCACCTGTTGTCTGTTCAATTTGCACAACAGCATGTGAAATTGATTGTCAATCAGTGTTGCTTCCTGATTGGACAGTGTGATTTCACAGAAGTGTGATTGAATTGGAGTTACATTGTGTTGTTTAAGTGTTCCCTTTATTTTTTTGAGCAGTGTATTATGGAGCTACATGTCTTTTTATCACAATCAAAAAATCTTCTTTGCTAATAAATTTGTTTTTGTTTCTTAAAGCAAAAACAATTTTCTCAATCACATATTATAATTGAGAGAAACATTTTTAAGTATTGCAACCAAAAGTAATTATATTAAAAGCAAAACAATGTGTTAAAACTTTTGAGAAACAAATTATTATTTAAAACCAAAATTCCATTTCGGAAATGATCTACTGTGCATTTCCCCCCCCTTTGGTCATGCTGTGTAAAGTTTTTTTCTCGAGTTCAGGTTTTTTGCTTGAAAGTTGTTTTTTGCTTGCACATTGTTTAATTTGGACGTTGGGTTTTAAATGAACTATAGACCCATATCCTTTCGGGGACAAAATATATCAACTCACCAGAGCATCCACTAGCATTTATCTTTCTTGGGGAAAGCAAACAAAGTAGTTCATGACAATTCATTACAACTTTGTGAACACACATGCTATTTTAGGTAAGGTGCATGCAGAATAATGCATGCCAATAAACTTAAAATGACTAGATTTGCAGTTACCATGAAATATGCTGAAAGAAGAACACGATAGCTTCAAGTTCAGGCCATTTTAAGAGAGGTCATTGGAAGAACAACTGACAGAAGAAAAACTGTCTCTGTACTTGTAGGTGTTCAACTGCTCTTTCACATAAATATCTAATCAGCCAATCACATAGGAGAAAGTAATTTCTTTATTTAACTAGGTAAGTTCACACAGACCAACTTCTCATTTGCAGCAACGACCTGGGTAGGTCACAAAAAATGCATTTAGGCATGTAGACGTGGTCAAGACGATCTGCTGAAGTTCAAACCAAGCGTCAGAATGGGGAAGAAAGGTTATTTAAGTGACTATGAACGTGGCATAGTTGTTGGTGACAGACGGGCTGGTTGGAGTATTTCAACGTCTTAAACTCCTGGGACTTTCCCACACAATGAACTCAGAGGACACACAATGTTTACAGAGAATGGACCGGAAAAACAGAAAAATATATAGTGAGCAGCAGTTCTCTGGGTGAAAATGGCTCATTGATGGTAGGGGTCAGAGAATGGCCAGACTGGTTCGAGCTGATAGGAAACAGTATCTCAAATAACCACTTGTTACAACCAAGATATGAAGAGCATCTTTGAATGCACAACATGTCAAAACCTTGAAGCAGAAGAGCTATAGAAGCCGAAGGCTACACCGGGTGCAATTTGCAGGGACCCACCAGAATTGGACAATAAATGAGTGGGAAAACATTGCCTGGTCTGATGAGTCTCGATTTCTGCTGCAAAATTCAGATAATAATAATAATAATAATAACCTTTATTTTATAAAGCGCCTTTAAAATCAGCTTCTCAAAGCGCTGTACATACATACAATTAACAATTTAAAAACATCAACAGGTAAAAGCAAGTTTAAAAAAATAAGTCTTTAGTTGACCTTTAAAAATGGCATAGGACTGTGCTTCCCTAAGTTCTAGAGGCAGAGAATTCCAAAGGACAGGTGCATAGGAGGAAAAAGCCCTGTCACCCATAGACTTTAAGTGAGTTTTAGGAGCGCAATCTGCGATTTGGAGTGTAAGGGAGTAATAGTTCAGCCAAATAATTTGGAGCCAGGCTATGCAAAGATTTGTACGTAAGCATCATAATCTTGAAATCGACTCTGAACCTGACTGGGAGCCAATGCAGGGATTCCAAAACTGGAGTGATATGGTTGCATATTCTGGACCCAGTTAAGATTCTAGCAGCAGAATTCTGTACATTTTGAAGCTTGTGTAGTGTAGATGGTAGGGTCATGCAACCATCCTGCCTTGAATCAATAGTTCAGGCTGGTGGTGTGGGGGATATTTTCTTGGCACACTTTGGGCCCCTTATTACCAGTTGGGCATTGTTTAAATGCCACAGCCTACCTGATTATTGTGGCTGACCCATATCCATCCATTTGACCACAGTGAACCCATTATCTAATGGCTACTTCCAGCAGGATACCACACTATGTCACAAAGCTCACATCATCTCAAACTAGTTTCTTGAACATGACAATGACTTCACTGTAATCAAATGGAGGCCCCAGTCACCAGATCTCAATTCAATCGAACACATTTGGGATGTCATGGAATGGGAGTGTCGCATCATAGATGTGCAACCGACAAATCTGCAGCAACTGCTTGATCCAAAAGGTAAATATGTACCAAAATCTCATTTCCACTGGATAGTCAACATTAAAATCTGTAGATGCTCTACAGCAGGGGTGTCAAACCGGTTCCACAGAGGGCCCAGTGAATGCTGGATTTTGGTCTTGCCTTTCAATTAGAGCCCAATTAAGACATAGACTGCCAGGTGAGGCGAGATCCTAACAAATTAGTGACATTCAATCATTCAGGTACAAGGTAAAAGCGAAAACCTGCAGACACTAGGCCCTTTGTGGATCTGGTTTGACACCCCTGCTCTACAGATATGGATTTGATGAAACTATCAAAAAATGTATTTAATGATTGCTATGGTTACGGTTTGCTTTACAACTAGGGATAGGATGAAGTTTAAGGTTAAGGTAAGTGGTAGTAGATAGCTAATTGAAATGTTACTGATCTATGGATATAGTCTTTATCTACAGCAGGGTTAATCAACTCCAGTCCTGGAGGGCCAAAGCACTTCTGGTTTTTGTTCTCTCTTTCTAATAAGGGACTGGTTTATACCTGGGAAAGCAGGTGATTGCAATTAACTACTAGGTAAAATAAAAAATCTGAAGTGTTTCGGCCCTCCAGGACCAGAGTTGATGACCCCTGATCTGCAGTTTGACTACACAAATAATGTGTTAACAAAATCTATGAGGAATGTTTCACCTTGTTGAATCTATGCCACAAAGATTTAATGCAGTTCTGAAGGCTAAATTGTGTCTATCCCGGAACTAGCAGTGTACATAGTGAGGTGGACCAGGAAGTGAAGACATTGTAACTAAAAATTAAATTGTCATGACCATAGAAATGGAATATATAGAAAGGCCATTCCAATTCAAATCAATGTAGCAGAATGGTCAGAGCGGTAGCCATTTTTATGTGTACCATTCCATTGCAAAGATCTAGCGGCCTACTTCTGCATTGAACCGAGTCGCATGTTGTCACCATGACAACGAACAACAATCACCATTTTGTTGTGTACCTAATCGAATGACCACGCCAAGCAGTGCAATGGCCTTTCTATTCATTCTATTTCTATGGTCATGACAATATAGGATGAATGAGTTCTAGACATGTAGCCTTTACTGACTGATTTGGCAATCTGGAGGGTGATTAGTTTAAAAGCATTGAAATGTTAAAGTGTGTTGAGCCACTATTCCCAAGAATTTAATGTTATAATGAGTTGCACAACGATTTAAACAATTTCACAGATGGCCCATATAGAACATAAATCATGTTAAAACAACATTTTACTGACTAGATTTCCTATAGTCTGTGTGTGTGGATTACCCCTTTAAACCCACTTGTTGTGTGTGAGGTGGCCATCCCCCAAACGTGATGCAGTCGCGAGACATGGTGGATCCTTGTGCACTCAACACAGATGCAATGTTTGTTGAGAGCACATGGCCGATTAGAATATGGAAAGCGTTTGGATGCCAGCCTCCTGTGCTGTTTTCTGTGCCCTTTTAGCTGTTTCGTATGTGGTAAATATATACTGCTTTAAACACCATGTTTTTTTAAACAGATGATTAAGTAACATATGAAAGATGAGGAAATAAATGTGTAGGAAGAAACTGAAATTATGTTTGTTGGCATGTAGAGATGTTTAAAAAACGGTGCCAAACTGTATTAAATGATTGGCATTCTGTGTTGGTCCCCACTGCCTGCTCAAACTGGATTCCGGAAAGAACCATGTTTTTTGTACCGTTTGACAACTGCATTGTGGGGGGTGGTATTTAATAAGAGAACAGTAGGAGGCATAGGCTACAGAGACTGTTACTGAAACAAAAAAATTATTTAAAAAAAAATACATCCGTCTAAACCAGTGGTCCTCAAACCCTTCCATGGAGGGCCTAGTGTATGCTGGTTTTTGGTCTTTCCCTTCAATTAGAGCATAATTAGGACCTAGACTGCCAGATGAGGGGAGATCCTAACCAATTACTGAGATACTCCATCAGGCTTGTACAAGGTAAAAGCAAAAACCTGCATACACTAGGCCCTCCATGGAAGGGTTTGAGGACGACTGGTGTAGACCTTGTATACATCTCGTCAATTACGCAAATTCCCACATCGTGTCAACATATTTATCAATGCATGAGCATTGCATTACTTTGAAGATACTCTGTTTTGATGTCAGGACTCACACAAACTGACTAAATGATATAAACAACATCCACACTAAGTACAAGTCCAGCGAAACTAAAACAAGACAAGCAAATGGTGTTCTCTGAATTCATTCTTTTATTTTCTTCCCAAGAGAAGCATATATTTTACAGAAGAGAACAGTGGTCTGGTTATTTACAATATATAATAAATGTCTTACGACTCACAATAATTGTATTTCTGTTTTTTCTGAGGGCTGGGTAGTAACATGGTGAGGAGAAATGGAAGGAGGCGGTGTAAGACACGAAGATGTAACGAAAACCTTTTATTAATTGAGTTGAGAGAACACTACCCACCCCCCCCCCCCAAGTGGGCTGTCTTAAAAGTACCTGAACAGATGACAGAGGTGGTTCCCATGACAACGAACTACAGCTAAACTGTAGAAGGCTCAAATACAGGAGAAACAAATACCAACATTCAGTCAACCAGATAGGCAGCACTTACACACGAGTTAGCAAGCGGTCTGTTTGTGTGTAAAAGAGCTATTAGTCTCTCTTAACCTGACGACACCATTAGGCTTCAAAATGATATGAAGATGAAACGATATAACCGGTGGCTTGCTCCTAACAGTGATAAACAGTTAATCTACTGTTTGTTAGCGCATTTGTTTGCAACTGGAACAGTGTGAAATCCTACCTGTTATTACAGTGGGCAAAAAAACAACACTCATACCTTTTTCCAGACTGACATTCTCAAAACCCAAAATGCAATCACATCTGTATAGGGACTGTGACTGACCATAGGACAGTAACCCAAGGAGAATGAAACCTAAGGGAATTGGCTGGATTTGTGCAGAAAAAACAAGTTCAACTGATAAGTCCCAGCACACTGAAAGAACGCAATCTCTCTCCCCAGAAAAGTGTTCGCGTTGAGATACACTATGCATTCTGGGTGCTGGGCAGAAGGATGAAGTGAAGTTCGCTAGGAATCGTTCACTCTTCTCACCGTGAGAACACGACAGAGCGAGTAATACTGGATGTAATACGTATCAGATCTGACAATCGTGTGTGGGTGGGTGTGTTACGTATAGAACAGACAAGCCCTACTCGGCCCTACTAGCACACATAACAAAACACAGAAGAAGAAGAAGAAGAGACTTGGGGTAGGCCACGAGGAGCCTTGACACCATCTGTGAAAGAAACCAAATTAACGGAGTTGAGAAATGGTGTTGTCCTAGGGTGTTCTCTCGGGTGAGAGGCTCTGCTTGCAGTTCCAAGGGTGGGTTGTCAGAATACTGGTGGGGTCGTCGGGTCAAGGAGTGTGGTTTAGAGTGGCAGCGTGAAGGAGATGTCCACATTGGCCTCTTGAGCCAGAGACACAATCTCAGAAAGCTTTACAACCTGCAGGGGAGTGGGGGGGGGGCAGAAGAATGAATTATAAGCAGCATAGACCTCAACTGCAGTAGGGGCCTCTACATGGCAGTTGTCTCATTTAAAAAACTAAACTGGACATTTCAATTGCGGGGGACTGTAATAGCCACAGGAAGGTCATTTGTGCTGGCTAACTGGTGCTTGTATCCCGGGAATATAAAGCACTCAAAAACCACTGGAGTCGGGGCGTCCACGTGGCCTAAGTCGCTGCATTGCAAGACAGTCTACGTTGCGATGGTCATAAGATCGATCCTGACCATTGGTTCTCTGACTTTCTCCGGGCCTCCTGCACGAGGCAGCACAAACTGGCAAAGCGCTGCCCGGGATTTGGGATAGATAATCTATTCTGCCACATTGCTCTACAGTGACTCCTGTGTTGAGATCGGGTGCTTGCAGGGGACACAGAGGGTGAGAGGCAGGGGACACAGAGGGTAAGAGACAGGGGACACAGAGGGTAAGAGACAGCGGACACAGAGGGTAAGAGACAGCGGACACAGAGGGTAATAGACAGGGGACACAGAGGGTAATAGACAGGGGACACAGAGGGTAATAGACAGGGGACACAGAGGGTAATAGACAGGGGACACAGAGGGTAAGAGACAGCAGACACAGAGGGTAACAGACAGGGACATTGTCGGTAAAAGACAGGGACATAGAAGAGGATTTAGATATAATACCCTGCTACTCAGTCTGCCAGATATCAAAGCCAGGAAACTCAGGCAGAGACGCTTTAGCCAGGCCGGATGACTATGAGCTTCTGTGAAACTGTCAGTATGTCCTGACAGAGCCAACTGACTGACTGACATACACACACATTCACACATGGTCCTCAAACACGCCTCGTTGCACTAAACCCTCACACAAACAGTGGCTACAATTTTTTTCCCCCACACTTTCATCTACGATGCAACACACACCACACACAAACAAACGCACACAGCTCAAAAGTGCAGGAAAGGGTAGAGAAAGTGCAAGAGGTGTGTCTCTCATACCATTCTAGCAGCCTCGTCCAAATCATCACAGGCGAGTAGCTTCAGTGGGCTAGCAGCGATCAGAGCTTTGGCATCGTCCACTCTGGATCCTACAACACAGAAAACCAGCATTTCCTCTTCAGCCTCCGTCTTACATAAGCCCAAACAGCTCCTCATTACTTCTCCTCATTTGCATCATGTTATATTTCTCTTACATGACTGATGCAATTTGTTCTCAATATGGTCTTGATTACAATGCATGTCATAGGAGATAATTATTCTTGTTAATGACATCGGTCTTGCGGCATTGAACACATTCAAGAATAGACAGTGCCAACCTTTCACTAGAAGTATATTGATGTTCAATTAATGGGGAACAATGAACGAAAACCTATCATTTGTCTCTTCCATCAGGCAGCTCTCTCACTCCGGGAGCACATGGTCAAGCTATGGGGAGTGCCTCGTCAACTGATATTTATCTTATAAAATGTATATTTTATAAAGAAGTGCAATTGGTCTTTTGGACCATATTTTGTGTTTTCAGGGATAAAGATTTTTTTTTCCACACAAATACTCATTATTTCACAAACGTTTATCTAGACCAGGGGTTCTTAAACTTTTGTAACTCATGGCCCACCAATGACAGTTTAAAAACATTCAGAGGACCACCTTTCCAAATATGATTTTATGAACACAGAATAACAGAAAATTCAAAAAGTACAATGATATACCCTGCTGTTAATCTCTTATGCCACTGTAGCAGACTAGGTCAAGTCAGCTATATAGATGAAAACTCTCCTTGTATAAAAAAGATGTGTCAGGTTTCCTCAGTCCATTATTCCTGTAACAATAACAGATTTATATTTGTTTTGCGGAGAGGTGTAAGGTAATACAACCTGTGTTTTTATTTTTATTTTTACAATGACGAAAACCTTTTACATGCAAAGACTTCCGCACTGGACACAGGACAGCACCAAACACTTAACATTAACAACACAATAAATATGTATGCATACTTCACACCTAAATAAATCATTAAAACGAACACCACATCACATTCTTATTGATTATGTAATGGGTTAAAAGTAGCCTAATGCAGGAAACTGCGCTCATGACGCAGACGATGGCAGTGTGAGTGATGTGTAAATAGTGCACTGGACAGCACCATGCTCTCAGAATTAACAACACAATATGCATAATCAGAACCGTGCATACTTCACACTGTGATCGAGTCCAGACCTTTTTTTAATTGTTCAATGCCACAAGAACAAGAGGTATTACATATTCACAATATCACATTGAGTCCAGACCTTCATGCAATCAGTCTGAAGGTCTAGTTACGCAATGCTAAAGGGGCTAAACCGGGGCTATTGAAAATTCTGACGGGGCTATAGCCCCCCCTAGCCCCAGTGTAGCGCCGTCACTTTTTATGACGTGATTGGTGTTGTAAGGGACATTTGAACATAAATTACATTTTAAATAATGCATCTTGACTTGACTTGAGTGTTTTTGATCAAATAAATTCCTAAGAACAATTAGATAATTAGAAAATAACAAGGTTTGTCATTTAAAAAATAAATTATTTGTGGGTAGTCTACCACTGCCTACACGACCCACCAGATGGCGCTCCTAGGCCCACTAGTAGGCCGCGGCTAGGGGTGGGTATTGGCAAGTACCTTGCGATACAATATATATCACGATACACGTTACGATTCAATACATCACGATTTATTGCAATATCACAACTGAATCCCGATACTTACTGAAGTGATAAAGAAACGGAAATATATCAATTTTATACTTCAAAAGGGCAATCTTTTGTTAATGGGGGTTACTTAAAGATTGTCTTTTGAATTATACAGTCTAATAATATTACCCCTAATAAGAAATTTAACTTAAATTTGAAGAAACATATACATTTAAGGATTCACCTTCAGAATAGTTTAACCAGTGCAACTTAGCGGCAGGATATCAACAGCAGTGTCAGGTAAGGTATATTGAGAGCATATTTTCAACACCTAAAGGGCTTAACATGATTTAATGTAGGCCTACCCAAACAACGATCAACAATAACCACATTTCTCTTTCATATTCTTCCCCATAACCACTGAAAACAGAAGAAACAAGTTATGGGGAGAAATATGAAAGAGAAATGTGATTATTATTGATCGTTGTTTAGGTACATTAAATCACGTTAAGCCTTTTCCTTACAATAGGCTCTAATGGAGCAGAAAGACTTAACGAATTTGGGTTAGTTGTTTTTATAGTTTTCAGTGGTTATGATGAGAAATATGAGAGAGAAATGTGGTTATTATTGATCGTTGTTTAGGTACATTAAATCCCGTTAAGCCTTTTCCTCGCCATTGGAGCCAAGAAGAAAGCTTTACTGTAAGATTACTTCTATAATCATTGGATTTCGGTTTAGTTATTTTGACAGGCTTAATTGTTCATGACAAGATATGGCCATGAGAAATTTGGTGACGATTGAAACTTGTTTAGGTACATTAAACCACGTTAAGCTTTTTCACGTTAAGCATTTTATTATGTCCCTACCAAAAGTAACCGTGCAACCGCTCGAGTCTAATGTAATCAAGCGGAATTGCCAAGACCACGCACCAGGCTACTGAACGAGACCGAAAGTAACCGTGCAACCACTCGAGTCTAATGTAATCAAGCGGAATTGCCATGAACACAATCATCTATGCACTAGAATCAAAGCTTGGTTAATAACCCAAACTTGCAGAGAACCAAGACACCCACATTACCGATGGGGAAGTACATCACATACAAATAGCTACACGTCATGGTAGTTATATTAAGTTAATGTTGCAGGCTGCATGGTAGAGGCTGTGAAAAGGAGAGGCTACTTAACAAGACCGTAACCGAGGGTAATGTAATCAAATGGGTGTCACCTACCCCCGTGGGCACGCAAACCGGCGACAAAATCTATTAACTCGGTAGGCCAACCAACAACCGTCCGGTTGACTCCGACTCGCCGAAGAGTCGGTTGTCCCATTACCAGTTGGCTGATTTCTAGAAACCAGAGTTCTTTGGTAAGGGTGGGGATAGCGGCAGGTTTCACCCGCTGCTTAGTGCTTACTGACAACTACAGGACTGTGCTTAATACTGCACTCACGTTACTTCTTTCTTTCACATGTTACCGGCATTAAATTAAATGAGCAAACATCGATTCTAGAGCCCAGAGTATCGATACAAAATCGTGAAGAAAAGAATCACGATTCATCAATAAATCATTGTATTGGCACAGCCCTAGCCGCGGCCCACCGGTTGAGAATCCCTGATCTAGAGCATTAGTGTGGACAGAGCCATATAAACTATTGACTCACGCTAGCTGATGAGCGAGACAGTCAAATAATTACTTCCAGTGATTCGGGAACACAGACAATTTCAAGATTTTCGTAATTGTTCCACTTTAACACCTGCAGTATACACACATTACTTATGGTGCTCCTAAATAGATGAGTGTGTCTAAATTACTTTGAACTTAACCGCACACATGCTGCTTGTAAAGGTCAGCCAAGAGACCTGCAAGCCATAAAGCAGCTATCGTTACAAAAGCATTTCATCTGAGGAACACACTACATTCAGAAAATCTGATGTGTGAAAGTTCATTACATGTAACGTAGTGTTTTTAAGGGTAATCTCGTTAGTCCAATTACATTTACTTCATCTCAGTGACTGTGTATGTCTCCTTGTGTTTTGGGGCATGGTCAGAATACGGCCACAGGTTCCCACAGCGCGTGTCGCATGCACGTGTGTAGATGTCACATAGCAGCTGGGGGCAAGTGAGCAAACATGGCAGTGCAGTGACCCAGGACTATGTGTAGGAGGTCACCCACTAAGCAAAATATTTTGAAAGACGTCTTTTCAACCACAAATACGTCTTTTCAACGTCAATTGCTTAGAGGGCAGCAATTAAACGAAACTAGCTCTCGCTATAATCGCTGCGATGTAGTCATGCCAAGCTGCTGTCTGGCTAACTAACGAAGGGATCACCGTATGAGGGAGGTCCGGCTCACCTTGTAACCGCACCACAATGGGGATCTTCAGGTCCAGGTCGGTAACGGCCATGATGATGCCCTGGGCAATGATGTCACACCTCATGATGCCACCGAAGATGTTGACCAGAATGGCCTGCACCTGAGGAGCGCCACAACGGTCACCATGTGACCACATATTTACAACAACAACAATAAAGCTTAATCATATATCAATACAGAACCATTAACATAGCCAAAATATAGAAACTAAACATTTTAAACATCAAACAAAATCCATCTTCATACCATCAAATTCCACCCTCCATTTGTCCCCAAAAGTAAGTCCTCAAATAAAAACCGGGGCCTTTATTTACCTCAACTGCAGAAGGTATCCGGCTTTTATTTGAAGCAGGCTTTTGTTAGAGGCAGGCCAATGTATTTACTGCCATCTACCTGTACGTTACTGCAAACTACACCAGGCCGAGTAAAACATACAGCCGCATTGAGTGAAATTCTGGTAGGAAAATAATACTTTGCGATACTCATTCCTGCTAGCCGCGAGCTGCCATTCTGTACATTTTCTGTCCAACCCCAGTTGTGACTACCCTGAGTTATCATTTCATCCTGGTAATGAGTAGCATCACCTGTGCTAAATTAGGTTTGAAACAAAAACCTATAGAATTGCAGCTCGCAAGAGCAGTGACTATCGCTGCTTTAGATGAGTACCAACATCCAGAAAAAACAAAGTGTTGAAAATAGCATGAATATATTGTTGAATGTTTTAAATTAAAGTGGTAGAAATGAACATTACACTTACCTGAATGCACTTTACATGAACGTCACCTAGGAGATTATCCACAAAAATCTTTTGCCATTATTTGTCAATGTTGACCACGCCCCGGGCCACTATCGTAGGCCCAGCATTAAATTGACTACAGGTTTTTATTTGAGGAAATACGGTAGATCATATGTAATATCTATACAGGATGATTTGTGTATGATCAATATTGTCATTATTTTATATCCAACCTACTGACAATTATGTTTCCTATCCAGTCATTTCATTTCATAGTTATGTAACAGATTAATAATTTGCATTAATTATCCTTCTGTAATTATCATTTGTGACTATGTCAATTTCATTGTAAGGCCTGTGAAATGCATTATTCTGTAACTGGTAATGCATACTTAAAATAATTAAAATTTGCAAACTGTCTCAAGGGAGATCTTGTTCTAAATAGGCCCACAGCAATTTAGGGTCCTTGAAAATTACAGTACAATTATTTCCTTAAGTGCAAACGTCTGAATGTGCCCTGTATTATTCATTACATCATAACATACAGGCATAAGACCAGCTGTGTAGGAAGGCACAAGTACATGGAAAGGGTAAAAACAAAAATGTTTTAAACAATAGGGGGTCCTCGGACAGAGGCTTCAAATATTTGGGGGTCACTGACATGAAACGCAGAATTAACATATTTACAGATAGGCTTACTTTGGATCCAACTCCCCTGTGACTTTACATAACCAGAACATTTCTGAAGGTCCAAACAACAGGAAGTCCTAATTAATCCCTAGCCCCTAAACCAATCAAAACTTCATTAGTATCACTTGCAGGTTTCTCGTGACCCAGATAACCAGCCGTGCCGTTCCAGCGGACGTCGGGGTGAAGGACATTGGAACGTGTGGTCTGTTCCTACTAGAAGCAGAATGCTTCTGCATTAGCGCCCAGCGGTCACAACAGTCCCAGGGGACAGGTCGTAAGTCCTACCTTCCTGTCAGATGTGATGAGTTTGAAGGCCTCCATCACTTGGTGGGCTGTTGCTCCGCCTCCCACATCCAGAAAGTTGGCTGGCGTGCCTCCATGCAGCTTGATGATGTCCATGGTGGCCATGGCGAGACCAGCTCCATTCACTACACACACGCACAAAATCAATTAGACTTCTATCACTACTAACACTACACAAATGAATCAAAGTTGTGGATGTGCGCGTTTGTGAACCAGGGAGAGGGTGTTGTGCCCACCCAAACAGCCGATGGACCCGTCCAGACCGATGTAGTTGAGATCGGCCTTCGCTGCCTGACGGTCCCTGGGGTCCTCCTGGGACCAGTCCCTCAGTTCAAACACCTTCTTCTGACGATACGCCGCGTTGGAGTCGAAGTTGATCTTGGCGTCCATGCACATCACTGACAGAGACGCAGAGAGGCCACGATGATGGACAAAACCCAAAACAGTTTATAATCTACAGCAGGGATGGGCATCTTTGATGCCAGATTGTAACCGTTATTTAGTCATTTTTAATTCCTGCTTCCTGTCCGTAATGTTTTTAGTTAACTAATATAAGCAGACTTTGAGACGTGATATCTCCGGACCCACATGGACACCCCTCATACTTTGCAGCACAACCTCTTCTTTCCAAACATTAGTTTCTAGTAGCAAAGTTCAGAAGATATGACGCTTTCACGCTCTCAAGCATCAATTGACCTTGAAGGACATTATTTGGAAATTGACTCCTGGGCACTAATTGAGGGCGGGGGGCGCATCCCGCAGGCCACCTATTGCCCATCCCTGCTCTAAAGGGATGTTTTCTAATGCCTTCTGTGACACGGAGTAACATTGGCTGGATGTGGTGAGAATTTTCAGGACATACAAGATGTACAACTTGACATTTTGCAAGACAGAATCTCTTGTGGTGCGCTTCACGGCTTATTTGAGTTTAGCATATAGTAGCCAATACAGATGTTGGGTCAAAGGCCAATGTCAGCCATTAAATAATTACCTTGACACATCACTCTCAAGCACAGAGCCGGTCCTGACCTCCCTGGGGCCCTAGGCAAAATTCTGCTAAGGGGCCCTCCTACCTGACCCATGAGTCATGTACAGTGCATCTGGAAAGTATTCACAGCGCTTCACTTTATCCACTTTATTCATTTGGGTGATTTTTATTATCAGTATGGTATACAAAGGCGCCAAACAACTGTGATAATTAATGGCTTCAAATGATCACTATCTTTACATAACAGTCATATTTTGCATGAATAGTAATTATCAAAATCAATGCCAAAATTTCACAATTTCTGCAAGGGTGTGCAAACTTATGAGCACAACTTTATATTGTCATGACTGGTCCCCACGGAGGTTGCTCCTGGAAAACGAGAGTTTCATTTGATGCACACGCATATGAACACATGTTCACGTGTGATCAGAGGTGGGTAAAAGTAAGAATACTCTGCTGGGTTTACCCATTTTGGGATGTTCGCAGTTACAACCTATCTTACCTGGTAAGGGGAGTTCATTACTAACCAATGACTATAACTAGTCATTTTTTACTCTTTATTTTCATTTTATAGATCACTGTAAGTTATGAACTTCCTTTACTTTTTCATTTTGGTCTTAATGAGGAACTTCCCAAAATCTGTGAACCCAGCCAAACTTAGAAAATTACTCTTACTCTTACTTTTACCCACCTCTACGTGTGATGCAGTTCTATTTTCTGAGCTGCAGTTTATAAACACTGCTATGTCATCAAATGTAATACATCTCTATTTCACTCTCAAGTTTGTCTTGCACGAAGGCTGGCAAACAAGCAAGACACAGACAGACCAAGAAATGCACTTCCAATCTAGCTAGTTTAGCAAGAAAGACATGACTAGAAAAAGAAGCAATGGCATTGCAAGCTAGCACATCAACGTAAAGTTACTGTTAAATAACTTAACATTATTTGCTGATATCACAATTGGAGAGAGAACACAAGTTTACCTGATTGCTGTTCCCACAATTCACTCTCACTGTGTTTTTTTCCTCTTTTCGTGACCAGAAAGATAATTCTGCTTCATCCTTCATTCAAGTTGTAAACATTGACATGAGTGACGTGCAATTTGCATATTAAATTACCCAACTGATTCAAAAGATTAATTATTTTACTGAATGACTCAAAGATCTGAGTCAGTAAATAGTCGAACTTCCCATCTTTAATCGACACCCGCTTTGACACAGGAAAGAGGCGGGCTCTTGCGTAATCTGCGGGGCCCTACGCGACTTACGTAGTGAGCGTATAGGGCCGACCACTTCTGCTCAAGCGACTCCTTGGATGCAGGTCGGACGCTTGTGAAATTAATCATGGTTGTACAGTTGTAGAATGTGTAAACATTTCACATACGTAGTGACGACTTAAGGCTTCCATGTTGAACAAGTGTGATGAGCATCGGACAGCTTGGTGACACGTGCTTGGAGGAAGCATGTGACCGACCAGTCAACATAACGCACATGCCAGAGGAAGCTGACATGATGAGTCTTAAATGGGAACTGACATGAGAAACTAGTACAAAAAGCACTTGAAAAGCCAAATGGGCCCTCTTATTTCAATCTTATCTGGCACAAACCTACATGTGGCTATTCTGATGATGGCAGTTGGCTGTGCGAAAACACCCTCTCGTTCCCTCAGAATCATGGGGCTTAGGCGCCTAATTGGCCATCTCCTAAAAGCACAGTGACTCAGACTGTTCACTGGGAACGCATTAGTCAGGATGACTGAGTGATGGAGACAGATTGAGGGAAGAAGCCCAAGCATTTAGCAATGCCTGGCAACAATGGCAATGCTCTCCCCCAGCGATTAGCACTGGTGTGATAATCAACATCCCTGGGAAGAAAAAGTGTGTTTGTGCGTTTACCCTGGCCAGAGGCGTCTTCCACCATGGGGTTGATCTCCAGCATTGAGGCATCATATTTCATGAAGAGATCGTACAGCTTGATAATGTTAGCCGCCGCGTCGTCGATCAGCGCAGCAGGGAAGCCCATTTTGGTTGCAATCTGAAGAGAACAGGAGGCGAGAGTCAAAGTGAGCGACGGAATGACACATTCACTTCTACATCCGTCCACCCATAGAAATAGAATGGATAGAAAGGCCATTCCAATTCAAATCAATTTAGGAGAATGGTCAAAGTGGCAGCCATTTTTATGTGTACCATTCCATTAATCGAATGACCACGCCAAGCAGTTCAATGGCCTATCTATCCATTCTGTTTCTATGCGTCCACCCCCTACAGAGTTGAACGCAAACTGATTGAAAGAGAGAAAAGCTGATAAAAAGGAAGACATGTATTGAGATGGCATGTGGACTGTGCGTCACAGAGGGCAGCTAAGTGTTAAGGTTCCCCACTTTACCGAAATAGCCTGGTCTAGCTTGATCCCCTCAACGATGTCCACTGGCTCCTTAACAATGGCGTCGGGATTCTCGGCTGCCACATCCTCAATGTTTACACCCCCCTGAGAGCTGCCAATCAACACGGGGCCCTGGTAAAAGGGAACCAAAACACAACCAATTACTTCACAGTAATAATCATTCATTTAAAGCATAGGTCTTCAGGGCTACAACTAAACTCTCAAACGTCTGAGGGTCCCTGAGGAGAGGATTCAAGACCTATGATTTAAAGGAATGTTTTACCCAAACTCAATTTGGACATGTATTCCTAGCCAATGCACCATGCCTACAGTCTAGAAATATTCTAAATTACCAAAATTTTACATCCAAGATACTACAAACTTTAATCTTTTAAAATGCATGGTCGGGTCAAATCACGCATTCATGCTCTGGTTTGACATTTCATTCTGGGTTTTTTTTGCCAGTATTTATATATCTATTTATAGTATAGCTACAATGATAGACAGCAAGGAGAGATGTCAACTGGGACGGAAACATTAAATTGGGCACATTCTGACTGATCAGGACATTAAAGCAAAATATCTGGACTCAGACATCAAGTTCAAGTTTAATTTATGTCACTTGTACAGGAGACGCAGATGTAATTTTATTAAGAGGGAAAATCTTGTGCCATGGCACAGTAATGCATTTGCAATAATAAGAAACAGTAAAGGGTAAAAAAATCGATTGGTTTTGAAATACAATACTTTTTAATAGTTTTACTATGTACAACTGAATGGGGTAAAGTATTCCATTAAGAATGATTGCTCCATTGACCTCACAAATGGTGTCTCATTTTCCTTTTAAAGATGCAGTCAATGGCTTTTTTGCAATTAACAAAATCCTGTTTTAAACCTCTTATTTTGGCAGAGGTGTGCAATATGATATTTATATGTACAGCATCTCTAAGAAAAAAATACTGTCAGACCTCAGCCATAAAATTCCAAGTTTAAGTCGACTGATAGAGCACAAACATGACATAATACACAATTTTCAGAAACCTATTTAGCTCAACAGCGCCACATTTACAACCAGTGGGAAAAATCCCAAACTGTGTTTACCAGAACGGCATGCAGCAGGCATGCAGCAGGACCAGCTTATAAAGCATAGCCATGTGTAGTACCAGTACACCATCTAGTGGTTATGTCCAACCGATCACTTTAAATATTCACAAAGCTGGACAATTACCCAGAATGGCTCAACATAATTGGCTGACTGTTGTGACATCAGAGGAGTGAAGGGGCAGGTGAGGAACTCACCTGGAATGATCTCTCCATGGTGATGGCAAAATAGTACTCTCTACGTGGATACCTGCGCTCACAGATGAACACCTGGTTACAGATACGGCCCTGCTCGCCTGTCTGCTTGGTGTAGAGCTTACGACCAATCATTTGAGAGGAAATGTCCCGAGCTTCCTCTGGCCTGTAGAAGATAGTGATTGTAAGAACACTGATACATGGCCATGTTCAGGTAGTGGAAACATGGGTGCAGTTTCATAAGAGCCGGTAAAACGTACGAGTAAACGATCTTCACACCGCCCTTCAGCCCCCCCTCAAAGGTGCCTTTGCCACGACCTCCAGCCAACACCTGGGCCTTCACCACCAGATCTTTGGTACCTGAGAACAACAGGAGAAGGGTAGAAGGTACAGGCATGCCTCTAAAAAATGTACTGCAATTTAACAGACTTAAAAAGACCACAGAAAATCCCACATCGCTTTCTTGCACTCTACATCAGTGGGTTCCAACCCTCTCATGGAGGTCACCAGCCGTGACACTGTTTAGCTGTAGCCGTCAAGATTTAACAGAATCAATAATCAAGGACTTGTTCATTAGTAGAAAAGTTGAATCAGGTGTGCTTGCTCAAGGGTAGTTCAAACACGGACTGGCTGGATGTCCTCCAGGAAAGGGTTGGAAACCACTGCTACAAATGACTATGATGCTGCAGGACGTAGCAGTTTATCTGCATCTACAAGCAGGAAATACATTGCCCTATCAATGTTTGGTTGTCATTTAATGGTGATTTTTTTAAATGTTCATAAAAATTGCATGAGCCCTCAGTGTTCAATGCCTTGCTCAAGAGCACGATTATATTTATTGTTATGCCCTACACATGATGTAGTTACACGTGATAATGAACAAATCCTAGGGACACAAGGAAAAACTGTAAGGTGCTAATACATGAAATGGTTCATTAAATTTGATATAAACCTAAACAAAAGGAGGACACATTTCTGATGTATATTGTAACTAGACTGCGTTCCAAATTATTATGCAAATTGTAATTAAGTGTCATAAAAATTTAATATTTTGTTTTTCAATCGAACTCATGAATGTGTATCTGGGCTCTTTGGATCACTGAAATCAATCTCAGACCCCTGTTACTTTGCCAGGTGAGGCCAATTAAAGGAAAACTACTTAAGAAGGATTTTCCACATTAAGGCTACATTTACACGTGGCTGGATATTTTCATAAATGGACATTTCACGCTCTCCATTTTTTAAACATAACATTGCGCACACCCGTCAGTTTTCAGAAAAGTGTTTGTGTACATGAACCCGTGTATATGCCGTCAAGAGCATGCCAAACGTGTAGGTGGCAGTGTAACGAAAGGCTGAAGCCCACGTTAGCCAATCAGATTCCCGAAAATAGCCAAATGAAAATGTTAACAGGTCGCACTTTTGGCGCAGGTGCAAGTTCTGGCGCATACAGTGACGTCGGCTGCCTAAACCTCAGTTTCTCAGTTTACATGCAAACAGAGTTTTCCAAAATCTCCACTCTGGCCGGAGATTTTAGAAAGAATCGTTTTCAGAGGCGAATTCTCTGTTTGTGTGTAAACGAAGGTCACAAACGAAGAGAAATGTCACAGTTTTTTTTAAATAACCATGTACATGTAAACAGGGTCTAAGCAGGCCACAGGTTTCAAGCTATATGGGAAAGAAAAAGGATCTCTGTGCTGCAGAAAAGCAATGCCTTGGACAAGGTATGAAAACATTCAATATTTCACGAAAACGTAAGCTTGATCATTGTATCAAGAAATTTGTGGCTGATTTAGAGCACAGACAGGTTCATGCAGGTAAAAGGCATAATGAGGAAGGTTACTGCCAGACAAATTCATCGGATTAAGAAAGTAGCTGCTAAAATGCCATTACAAAGCAGCAAACAGGTATTTGAAGCTGCTGGTGCACCGCAAACCTCAAGGTGTAGGATCCTCCAGAGGCTTGCAGTTGTGAAAACCTACTATTTGGCCACCCCTAACTAACGTTCACAAGCAGAAACGGTTGCAGTGGGCCCAGAAATACATGAAGACTCATTGTCCAACAGTTTTGTTCACTGATGAGTGCCGTGCAACCCTGGATGGTCCAGATGGATGGAGTAGTGGATGGTTGGTGGATGGCCACCATGTCCCAATAAGCCTGCAACGTCGACAAGGAGGTGGCGGAGTCATGTTTTGGGCCGGAATCATGGGGAGAGAGCTGGTAGGCCCCTTTAGGGTCCCTGAAGTTTTGAAAATGACCTCGGCAAAGTATATAGAGTTTCTGACTAGGGGTGGGTATTGGCAAGTACCTTGCGATACAATATATATCACGATACACGTTACGATTCAATACATCACGATTTATTGCAATATCACAACTGAATCCCGATACTTACTGAAGTGATAAACGCAAATAATATCAATTTATATACTTCAAAAGGGCAATCTTTTGTTAATGGGGGTTACTTAAAGATTGTCTTTTGAATTATACAGTCTAATAATATTACCCCTTATAAGAAATTTAACTTAAATTTGAAAAAACATACATTTAAGGATTCATCTTCAGAATAGTTTAACCAGTGTGATCGACTTAGCGGCAGGATATCAAAAGCAGTGTCAGTTGAGAATATTTTTAACACCTAAAGGGCTTAACGTGATTTAATGTAGGATTACCTAAACAACGATCAATAATAACCACATTTCTCTTTCATATTCGTCCCCATAACCACTGAAATCTGAAAAAATAAGTTATGGGGAGAAATATGAGAGAGAAATGTGGTTATTATTGATCGTTGTTTAGGTACATTAAATCACGTTAAGCCTTTTCCTTACAATAGGCTCTAATGGAGCAGAAAGACTTAACGAATTTGGGTTAGTTGTTTTTATAGTTTTCAGTGGTTATGATGAGACATATGAGAGAGAAATGTGGTTGATATTGATTGTTGTTTAGGTACATTAAATCCCGTTAAGCCTTTTCCTCGCCATTGGAGCCAAGAAGAAAGCTTTAATGTAAGATTACTTCTATAATCATTGGATTTCGGTTTACTTATTTTGACAGGCTTAATTGTTCATGACAAGATATGGCCATGAGAAATTTGGTGACGACTGATCCTTGTTTAGGTACATTAAACCACGTTAAGCTTTTTCACGTTAAGCATTTTATTATGTCCCTACCATAAGTAACCGTGCAACCGCTCGAGTCTAATGTAATCAATTGCCGAGACCACGCACCAGGCTACTGAACGAGACCGAAAGTAACCGTGCAACCACTCGAGTCTAATGTAATCAAGCGAAATTGCCATAAACACAATCATCTATGCACTAGAATCAAAGCTTGGTTAATAACCCAAACAACAGAGAACCAAGACACCCACATTATCGATGGGGAAGTACATCACATACAAATAGCTACACGTCATGGTAGTTATATTAAGTTAATGTTGCAGGCTGCATGGTAGAGGCTGTCACAAGGAGAGGCTACTGAACGAGACCGTAACCGAGGGTACTGCTTGAGTCTAATGTAATCAAATGGGTGTCTCCTCCCCCCGTGGGC